>OU026149.1:54864229-55125566 GCA_907269125.1 Eristalis pertinax | reverse complement strand
AAAGCTATAAAAGAAGCAATTGCAACATACAAAAACACCCGGTGGAATAATGTACTATCTTCTTTTGAAAAGTCAAGTAAGCCATTCTGGAAAGTGTCAAAGATTCTTAAAAATAGGTGTGGTAATATTCCGCCTCTTAAAGATGACTATCAGCTTTACATCACCCCGGGTGAAAAATCAAATTTATTAGCCGATCTTCTGTCACAATCATACAGTAACAGCACACCTTAGTGATGATCGCACTGTTAATGATGTAATGTGCACTAGAGAAATTGTTTCAAATTCCTCAGTTCTTATAAACAAATCTCACCTAGTAACAGTAACCACAGTCAAGGAGTTAATAAAAATATCTAAGCCTAATAAATCACCTGGCTTGGATAAAATTAATAACAAGTTGGTAAAAGCTGTTCCCCCAGCGGCATCAAGTACTTAACTTAAAAAATAAATTCATGTGAGGGACAAAAACATCATACCAAACTTTTGGTTTGGGTTCAGAAAGGGGCATAACACTTGCCACCAAATAGCAAGAATCAAAAATCATGTACGTGACAAATTTAAAACGAAATAGTCAACATGCCTTGTCTTACTAGACATCGAAAAAGCGTTCGACACGGTATGGCACGACGCTCTAGTTTACAAGTTATATAAACTAATTTCTACTAATTTTCCGTTACAGATCACCAAATTGATTCAAAGCTTACTCACTGACAGAAACTTTGTAGTAAAAATCGGATCTGTACTTGCACCTACTCTGTTTAATATTTATGTATCAGACTTACCTTCTTTCGACAGCAATGTCAATACAGCAATGTTTGCGGATGAGACTGCCTTCTTTGCTTCTGGTACATTATTTATAGATATTTACAATACACTACAAGCTGTGCTCTCTAAATTTGAAAAATACACCACAATACACCCGGTTTGCGTCGCTAATTGAGACCGGAAAGTTGCGACCCAAACCGAAACACGAATTATCACAGATTTTACTGTAGAAGGGGCTATTCCAAAGTATCTTCCAATATCAACAGCCTTTTCACCCGATTTAAACCGCTTCAAAATCTCCAACTTTCGTTCTAAACTTCTTTGGTTTCTTTTTTTTGACTCATTATTGAAAAATATTTTCTTTTGACTTGACTAGCAACCTGACCTGAGAAAACGAATCAATGAAACTGAGGAGCAGACATCCTTCACAACCAAGTTGAGGTTTCCCGCAGTTTAGGTAACTCCCCAGAAATTGGCAGTCCTACAGCAAGACACGCACTTATGCGTTATATTTACGTTAAAAAATCGCGATGGAACAAACATTTTCTTGTTATCGACGCAAATCGAAGCCATCGTCGCAAACCGAAACATAAACTTTAAAGTTACAGAGCATTTTTAAAACACGACGCAAACCGGTGTATTGTTGTACTGCTTAAAATGGAAGATTAAGCCAAACCCCCAAAAGTCACAGGCTATTTGGTTCACTAGGCGTAGAAAAGAGTGTTTTCTACCCAACAACCTAAAGCTGCGGTTATGTTCTATGGAGATAGACTGAGCAGACAAATGTAGATATCTCGGTCTGACTATAGACCAAATGCTCACTTTTCAGGCACACATTTCAACCACTACTGATAAAGTAAATAAACTAACAAGAATACTGTACCCATTAATTTGCAGAAACTCAAAGCTTAGCGTCGAAAATAATTTATTAATCTATAAATCAATCTTTCAAGCCATTCTTTTGTACGGAGCTCCTGTACGGGGCGATTGTGCAAAAACACACAAGATGAAATTGCAAAGATGCGAAAACAAGCTCTTAAAAATGATTCTCAACCTGCCTAGGCACTATTCCACAAGAAGACTTCACGAAAAAGCCAACGTCAACTTCAATGATTATCTTATAAAAAAATCAAAAATAGGTTTCTATGAAAATTGCTCTTTATCTGATAATGAGCTTCTAACTCAATTATCACTACATTAATACTTATTGTAAAGATTATATTGAAAAGAAAATGGGCAAATGCAATATTAGGCTAAGTATCATATGAGAGTTTTTTGTTAGTAGTTTTTCCTTCGTTAATTATATACATATAATCCACAACTAATGACTTATTGTATATCACTATATCATAGCTGTAAAGGATCTATGTGTCCTAAACCTCTAACACAGGTCTTTAACCTAAAATTTTAGAAATTCCATCTACTTGAAACAAATAAATAAATAAAATAAATATCCTGTTGTAAAGACATCGAAACCACTTATCTGTTCCTTAGTTTAGTTGCTACAACTTATTACCACATTTTTTTACAATCTAAACATGATAAAAAACCGTTTCACCAGCGTAGATGCTGACTCATACCGTTGCAGATACTTTTTCCGACAAAAACAGAAGGAAGAAGATTATTTGCTGACGAAGAATCTGTCAGATGTAGTTTGAACGCCAGAGTATACTCACTTGTGATTTTAAGTACCCGAAAGTTGGTTAATAAAGTGTATACAAATTAAAATTGGTGTTAAATTTTGTTATCGGTTAAAGAAAGTAGTAAAATGCCAAAAATCAACAAATTTAAGAAAAATTTGGTAGAAAAATGGTTAAACAGTCTTTCCGAAAAGTGCTTTAAGATTGAAACAGTATAATTTGTACAACATGTGACAAAAATTTTCAAATTGTTTACGAATTTCAAAATTTGTTCATAGAAATATTTGTTTGCAGTAAGACAGATTCTTAAATTAATAGTACGTTCTAAAGTGGAAAAAAGTTTCAATTGCAGCAGCAACTTTGCTGACAATTCCAACAATGACTTTAAAAGACGAAAGCGTTTGGATATCAGTAAACGAAAAAAACGGAGAAACAAAGGCGATAAGTCGCGAATTTGATTGTAGGAACATTGAAAGAAAATGAATCTTCACGTTCATTTTTATTGTCGTGTAAACAGTTGGAAGTAAATAATGCAACTGTTTCTCGATTTGTGAACGATAGCATTTGTCTATTGTGACTACACGGGAATGAGTCAAGAGTTTTGTTCCTTTTAACGGATGCTGCGGCATAAATGATCAAAGCTGGCAAACATTTAAAAGTTTCTTATCCTAAACTCATACATATAACTTGTCTGGCACACGGTTTAAATTTAATAGCTGAAAAAGTAAGAACCTCGTTTCCTGTCGCTAACACGTTCATATTCTGCGTAAAAAGAAATTCATAAAAGTTCCGCTCAGAGTACAACGCTACAAGCATATATTAAAAAAGGAGTTACCGCCAAAACCGATCATAACCAGATAAGGTACATGGTTGAAGGCGGCATCATTTTATGCAGACAACATAAAGGGGATAATGGAGGTAAGATAATGTTTATCAACAGACAAAATTTTAAATATAGCATCGTTGAAAAAAATTCTAAATTTGCATTATAGGTTCTTGAACCCACTGAACCCAGAGGATGATCTATAAAGCTAGCAAAACAGCTGATAAAAAAATTCCCAACTATATCTGGATTTTATATATATATAAAATCGAATTTCGAGATAGTTGCTGAACTAATAACTTCCATGGAAGCGATGGGTCTACCATTAGCAACGTCAATGAATTTATTTAAGGAAGCTGAAAATTTAGTTCATAACGTAACTGGTGATTTTGGAATTGATTAAATGATAAATTTGAAGCCGTTTTGAATAGAAATCCAGATTTTAATATCATTTCAAAAATAAATAATATTTTAAATCTCAATGATGAAGATTCGTCTAGACTTGAACCAGTCACAAATGAAAATATTGTTAAGTACAAATTTGCTCCAATCACTTCCTGTGGCGATGAAAGAAGCTTTTCCGCATACAAAATGGTTTTTAGAGAGAAACGTCAAAGCTTTTCAATTAATAATTTAGAGAAAATTATGGTTGTATATTGTAATACTAATAATTTTGAATAATTTTTAGTATCTGACAATAATTAATAAAATTTTAATATGTATACTACCCTCTGAATCGTTTTTGTTTTTTTTTTGATTTGTGTAACATAGGAAGTTTTTGCTTATGTTTTGCATAGTTTGCACATTTTGGTACACATTATGCAAACATGCAAAACAAATATCAAATTTCAACTCTATTTTCAATGAAACGAACTTTGGTGTCATAAGAATTTGTCTATCTTAATCCTTTAAAAATATGCAAATATGTAAAACTCGGGGTCTAGTCATAAGTAGCACAATGTTCTCTCGCAAAAGAGTCCACACAGCAACCTCCGAACGGTCGAACCACCAACCAACTCGACCATTGACGCAATCCTAGACGTGCGAACATTCAGAGGGGCAAACGTCGACTGTGACAATTTCTTCGTGGCAGCACGATTCAGAGCTCGACTGCCCAATGTCAGAAAGCTGCACCAGCCAACAAAGAGGAGTTTTGATATTTGACGCCTGAGCACAAGGGAGATTGCCAGAGCTTACGAAGAGCAATTAAGCGAGAGACTCTCCGGTATGCCTACGTCGACCACCAACACCAACGAGATGTGGTTGCATTGCTGGTGTGGAAACCACCTTAGGCTACCTAGCATCTCCCACAAGAAACCGGTGGTATGGTGACGAGTGTGAGCAGAAACGTGCAACCGACGAGGCATACCAAAGAGCGCCGCAACGGAAAATTAGAGCAGCGCAAGAGGAGTACCGAGCTAGAAGACGGGAGGAGAAGAAGCTTATACGCCTGAAGAAAACGTCTCTTGCAACCTCCCATTTATAAAAAGGCAAAAGCCTGGCTCCTGGCTTTACAAAAAGGCACCCAAGTCGAAATTTTGAGTGTAACCTTGTTACTGATCCGCAGGGAGTAGTGTATGCGTTTAAGCAGAACTTCCAACAACTGCTTAATGGGCCTGACCAGAAGAGAGTGATAGGGAATCAAGAAATCCCAACTCCAGTCGATGAAGTAGTCTTCCCACAGCTCAGATGGCTCTTCAAGGCTGATGTTCTGGTGGGGAGTATGCACCAGATCATCTGTAGAATTTGGGAAGACAAAAGCATGTCCGACGACTGGAATATCAGCTCCATATGCCGCATCCACAAAAAAAGGCGATCTTACCTCTTACAACAACTGTAGTATATCCCTGCTTAACGTCGCCTACAAGATCCTTTCCAACGTACTATGTGAGCGTCTAAAGCCGTTAGGCACCGTATTAATCGCACGTACCAGTGCGGCTTCCGGCTCGGCAAATCGACTATAGACAAAATCTTCACACAAAGGCAAACACGTCGTCCTGATTAACGTCGGCTACAAGATCCTTTCCAACGTACTGTGTGAACGTCTAAAGCCGTTAGGCACCGCAATAATCTCACGTACCAGTGCGGCACCCGGCCCGGCAAATCGACTACAGGCAAAATCTTCACACAAAGGCAAATACTGCAGTATACCAGAGAGTTTCAAATCGACTCGCACCATCTTTTCATCGATTTCAAAGCCGCATACGACAGCATTCATAGCAAGGAGCTATTCGATGCGATGGCCGAATTTGGGATCTCGGGAAAACTGATCCGGTAGTGTCACACCAACACATAAGCGATGCACCGTGCTGTTCGGCTCGAGGACTTCCGAGCCCTTTGACTTTGGCACTGGATTTCTTCAATCTGGTACTGAAGAAGATAGTGCGGTGGGCCGCTGTACTATCTTCTATAAGCCGGTCCAACTGTTGGGGTACGCAGATGATGACAACATCATCGTCGAGCGTTCCCAACGTGCCGTAGTGGAGGCTTTTACGGCGACTGAAGAACACGCGAAACGAACTGGTCTCCAGGTCAATGAGGACAAAACGAAATATATGCTGTCGACCAAAAAACGTTCCGTCGCACGTGAACTCTACAAACTACATCACAGTGGCGATCCGTCGTAGATTCGCCCTTGGCAACCGGTGCTACTTCGGCTTGTCGAAACAACTAGGCTCAAAACTCCTGACTCAAAGGACCATGCTCCACAAAACTCTTATTTTGCCAGCCGAAACCTGAACGCTAAGCAAAACTGCGGACCTGATTTTTTGTCGGATAAATGGTACCGTCTGAAAGGAAGGTGAATGGAAGAAAAGATTTTCAAGATTCAAGACAGCTTGGTATTGATGACTGGAAGCAGCGTGCTCAGGACCGTCATGGTCAGGCTCGGACCCTACATGGGTCGCTGGCCTGATAAGTAAGTAAGTAATTTTTTACACAAAATAAATGTATTTTATTATATGTGTATCTTCTGTCCAAATTTCTCGTCTTACCGCCTAGTCTACCATTAGGGATAGTTCCACAGTTATTGAGTAAAAATATGAAATAATACATAGAAGTGAAACATAAGCGTATCGGCTGCGCCATACTGGTACGAAACCTTTAAAAATAAAAATGATCGTGTGACACACAACTAACCCAAGAACTTATATTTGTTATATTTTGCGTCATATTTTCTGGTATCATTTAACATTGGGATTGATCTTAAATCTCACTTATAACAATAGATGTTAAATTTCTAAATCTGCACTCTTACTCAGTATTTCTGTTGAAGCAGAAACAAAACAAAAATCAAACTTATGAACATGACCAAGAGAAAACCCTGTTTCAATGTGAGTCCAAGTATATGGGTGATTGAATCATGAGTCTTAAAAGTACATCTGATCGCTGTCCCTACAGGTGTGGTTTGGTTTTGCGCAATGGGGGTTCCATTACATTTGATAAGCTTCAGAAGTGTCTGGTATATTTGCGGTGAGTGTGAAAATATATATAATAATGAACTCATATGACTAGTAAGTGTCGACCATAATGTTGAGTTTCCATTTGATGAAGCAACGAAGGTTCTTGAAATGAAAATTAGCATAAACCAGCTTGCACACATAACATTTGATTGTTCTATATTGATTTAATTTATATTACATACCTGTAAGGTGCTACTTGAATCTAGACTTGCCACATCGTCCGCCAAACTAGTCCCGTCGTTTGTTGAATATGCTGACGAAGCCGCACTTGTGGTACTTCTTACACTGCTTCGCAGTGAAGACCTTCCATCAGCATAAAACTTTGATGGTGACTGTGATTCAGAGGCACTTTCATCACTAGTATATGAAATTTGCCTTTGCACGAGAACTTTCCTCATGGTATGCTTATCGCTAATTTCAGGTACTGCGGGTACGATTTCTTTGGTTCGCTTCAAATCGCTAGGTTCAGTTATGACGAGTCCTGAACTGCGTTTAGTCTCTGTATTCGGTCGAAGGTGGACATCAACAGCAATTAAATCGCCCTCCGATTTGGCATGATTCTTTGACTTCGACCCGTCATAACAACTTGCTATTGATCCAAAATCATCTAATTCATCACTGGTTTCAGTTGTATTTCTAGCTACACTTTCACTATCTTTCTTTTCGTTCTCAATAATGAGTAATTTATCCAATTCACTCTGATGCTGGTGATCCTCGATTCCTGTGACATGAATGCGAATCTTATTATCTCCTGTTTGCAGAGAAAACTCACTGCTGTTTTTTTTGCCTTCGTTGGGGCTAGTTACAATTAATCTCTCAGTGACCTTATCTTCAGCGTTTGTAGCTGTTGGCTTGCGTTTTTCTAATGAACGTGTTCGACGTCGTGATTTGCGCTTATTGCGATTAACCGCATCCAAATCTTTGCGCTTTTCTGCATCTCCGTTTGAATACGTACATTCACTGTCTGTTAGATAATAGTCCGGCTTTGTGATGCTATCTTCATTTTTAGTATTTGTTAAGGCGTATTTGTGAATGGTGGGAAAAGCCAATTCATCTTCGGCACGTAACCATTTGCGAAAAATTATAAAGGATGTGTCGTGATAACGCACACTAGGCTGAAATGTGGTAGTAAGATTTGCAATTGGTGTTATTTATAAGTCTCTTACTTTAGAATGCTTGTTTTATGGGAAGAAGATGAATGCACCCAGATAAGTTGATTCTCAGTTAAATAGGAGATGTTGCATGCAAAAAAATGTAGTGAAGATCAATTGACCTCTAAATAGGATTGATTATGAAAACTATGAACGTTGAACTTTAAAGTGATATTATGCCAGTTCACTATCGCATCACGTTCTTAATGGCATTAAGTTGATTTAAAAGCAGACAAAATATGAAATAGAGTTTTTTGAAAATGTATTTGCTTGTGCGAATATCAAATCCAATCTTAATAAAAATTCTCGTCTGCGGGTGAGATAGCTTTCATGCTCTTTGGATACTTTGCTATTTGTCGTAAGAAGCTTTTGATGCAAAAGCTTTGTGCAAGCAACATTACAAATGTGTTTCATGACATCTTTTTAGGCGCACATTTAATATGATCATGAGATCGGATAAGATTTTATCATGAAACTTAACCGGTTATTTTCCCTCGTTTTCCAGTAATTATAGCAAATTGTAGACTTGATAAAATCTCTTAATCGAAGTTCTTAATTAGCCGGTATCCATATAAGTTGGTTAGAAAATACCGCTAAACTCCTGTATTTAATTGAAAAATTGTATTTAGTGTACTGAAATGTATTTATCCAATTAAAAGTTGTATTTATCAATAATCAGCGTATTGGAATGAACAATGCTCTTGCCAGAGATAAACGTCGATTTCGGAGGTTTATGTGGATAAACCGGCTTCTCACACCGGAAGGATCCCTGGAATCTTTCTGATAGCAATTGCGCAGTCCGGTTATAGACGAAGGTGCTGAATGACTCAATTTTAATTTTTAAACAAAAATCTACATAGGATTCAATGAAGCTCAGTCCCGTAACTCGATTGATTCTGACTAACTTAAATGTCGGTTAGCATAAACAATTTAAATTTAATTGCTCCTTTATGATGTTATGCATGTGTTGTACGTTATGATTGTATTGTTGGTGCCGCATTCTGCGATAAAGCTGGGAGGCTTAGAAGATATAAATAAACTATTAATTTAATCGAACAACTTTAGATATAGAAGGCTTTATGTATGTACACTTCTTGTTTAAGAAGGCAGTGGTCAACTCAGTATGTGCATACTAAAATTATGTTTTGTATTTTTCTGCAAGCAGCTTTGAAACGATGACTCGACGATTGTCAAGAAACCAGTTTAATTTGTTAGTCTCAGAAGCAACAGGATGATCATGTTAAGCTGTTCATTGTTTGCTTTGACATTATCAAAAATTACCATTAACATCAGCTCACATTGGATGTGATCTTTGATTGTACATATGTAGATATACATATATGTATGCTTAGGCTACGGAAGTCTGAAAAGCTTATAGCCGGAACATGTAGGTTGTGTTTCTTATTCCAAAATAGCCTTGTGTATTCTCCGAAAGTGTAATCATTTTATATATTTGCTCATCATTTTATTTTTTAACTATGCTTAATATTCCGCTGATTGACACTGATTGTCCAGAGATTACCGTATATCTGTAGTATTTTCAGGAACAACGAATATCAACTCAAAACAAAAATATTTGGTTGAGTTTAAAATTATCACTGGAAAATGTACAAGACTTTGAAAAATTAGGAAGCATAAGCCTGAAAATTACTTATTTTTCTGTTAAACTCAACACTAAGTACAAATATGTACTTTAACCATGCAAAACTCGTCAGTTACTTTGAAGTAACAAGCAGTGTTCAAAGAGAACGCTTACGCAGAATCGGCATCTTCTGCTGCATCATTAAAAGTGAATAATGGTTGGCATCCCATTTCTCTGCTTGCTTTTAACTGGACGTGAAAGTTGGACTGACCTTCCTCTCATTTCTCTTACTTCGTTCACCCCGTCCCTACAGTAGTAATTCAAATACTGACTTTAGACTTGAACCCCATTTTAACATGCAAATAAAAACCGTACTTAATCATTTGATTGCCCAACATACACTCTAGAGAAGAAACACACAAATGTGTTCAGATGCCATGCACATAGAGTACAATCTACGTTCAAATGGATGCATGTTTTTTTTTACTTCTCCATATGTGAGTGCTAAAAGTACCACAGATGTGGAAGACATTATGTATGAAAGTATCTTCACAAGATTTTCTTTACTACATTCACAGAAAATTGTATGCATACATACAAGTCAAAGCATCATTTATGTATGATTCAACAACAATCAATTTAATAATCAAATAAAAAAAGTCATTGTACGCCAGCCAACACCTCTCCGTCTGAGATTTCTTTTCATCCGTTTCCACATAAAACAAACATTGCAACTGATTATAGAATCAACACTAAGAACTAGATCTTACCATTCTGTACAGCTTGTATAAATAGTCCTTTGGGAAATCCATTGTAGGGTTAGTTTATTTATTTATCACTCTTCACACAAATGCAAGGCCAGGATCCGGAATCTATTGCATTCTGCATTTCGAAACTCACAGGCACACGATCGCGCTCATATTCACAGATTCAGATAATTATTCAAATAATTCCTAAAAATAATACCACTGACACATATATTAGATGTTTTATGCTGTGCCCCAGGATGCAACTACACATCCACTCAAACTATCCACATTCCGCTCGCACATTCTGTTTACTAATTATTTTTTTTTGTGTTTTTTTGGTTTTGTCTTATACATTTTTATGTTTTTTGCGTTCCAAACGAGCTGAAAATCTTACACCACGGCGTAGAGTCAAAAATTCAACTGCATCTCACATGCACGCAATTTGCATGATACTAACATACAAGTTTGCTATATATTACTGTAGGACGGCAGCTAAAACTGACCACAAAGCTCTAACATTAGGGATTAGCTACAGCAGCCGAACCATCGTAGCCACCAACGCCGCCACAGTACTAAGCTAGAATCATGCGTCAAAGAATGACGGTGCTAAAGGCGCACACGAACGAAAAATGAGAAAACAAAAAAAAAAAAAAAACAAATATGCACAACAATAAGAGAATTCGAAGAAGACTGAATATTCGTAGTGCAGTGTGGCACGAGAATAGTGTGAATGGTACTGCTGTTCGTAGCGTATCTGAGGAAACCCACCCGATATACAAGAATCTATAATGTTTTGTTTATTTAAATTAGATACATGTATACTTGTTAGATTTACGTTGTGAGCTTCGTCTTGGATATATGTTATTATATGTTCATCAGAAAACAACTAGAAAGTGTCAAGGATTTTAGTTCTTCAGAAGTGTGCAATCAATGTAGTATGTACGAAGCATGCATGTATGAATATTTATTTAACTCAAAGAAAAATGTTAATCTCGGAGTACATGGGTGTCACCTTGCAGAACATACCAAATTTATTACAAATCCTCCTAAATTACATGTATATTATATATATGTATATGTGGACTATTCTATTTCAGATCTATTATATATAAATCAAAGTTTAAGAGAAACAGTTATGGCTACAAGCATACCGACCGTAAGATATGCGGTATCTTCAAGAAGTCCAGAGAAGCGGTACGTTTTTTGCTGCAGTCTGCTAATATCAACGGTTTGTATGATACAAAGGGAAATTCTTTGTTAAAAAGTGATAATTTCTTTTCGCTAATTGCCGAAAAGAATTGCGTCTATTCCATATGTTATATATATTATAGATATTCGATGACTGCGCAGCACTTGATAATTTTCAGAGTAAAGTTATGCATCTAATCATTTGTTCAATTTTTGGTTGTGGCAGTAGTCCAGTCACACTGTTCTAAGAAATCTAACTCTTAAGATAGTTAGACAGCGTTTATGCAGCGGATGAACAGGCATCTGCGGTCTTATTAATTTCATGTGAGTTGGTTTATCTTTTCACGGCTAAAACCAAATATCGCTGTGCCCGAAACGATTTTCCAGGCGTTCACAGATATTCTTTAGTTCGGTAAAATTATATAGCCTCGTGTAACTTGACTTATTCAACCTTAGACAGTCGGGGAAGAGTTACTGCTAACTATATAAACTTGTTGGTTAAAGGGCAGTAATCAGTATATATATTCTTAAGATCCCCGTAATGGCTAAAATTAAGTTCTGCGTGCGCTACAAGCCACCCGAATTTGAAGAAAGGTTGTTGGCGACACAATCGAAGGTTAATGTCGTAATCGCATAATACCTAAACGCTAAGATCTGCTTAATTTTTCACGTTTCAACTTAGTCTTGCTCGTTACTTAAAGGTTCATAATATCTGAGCTGAGAAGTTCTGCAGACTTATGTTCTTCATTCACATAATACACGCATTTGAACCAGTTCATAACACAATAGTATATCGATGTTGATTAGAGAAACCAACGCGGAGTGTAGCACTTGTCTCGTCTCATTAACGTACTTCTATGTTGAGGATTGTAACATATAGTGAAGATGTTTTATATGTGTTTATCATACATCCGGAACAAAGAAAATGATATGGCATCAAACCAGCAAACGACACACGCCAAAATTAATCATCAGCAAATTAAATCTTATATATAACAATACTCAGCTAAGTAACAAATTTAAACGCAAGCTGAAATGTGCAGTATTTCCCCACTTTTCTATCAAATTATTTGTATAAGATATTAAAATCTCCACTACAATAGAAATGAATGGCTGTGATGTCTGCCTACCGACACATATCAGGCGAGAGTACAATTTTTACGCCCGCGAAACAAGTTTTTTCCTTTCATTTCAACTTTTTCATTCATAACTTCGAACACGGCAGTCACTGCTATTAAATCTCAAGAGTTTTACAGATTGCATCTGAATGTCATGTGGAATGTCTTCGAAATTGAAATTAAAGATGCATCATAGTTCCATTCACATTTTTCATATTTTTATCACTTCACTGAAGTTATGACCGTACAAACAGCATCAAGGGGGTTATAATTTGCATTGCTGGTGCTTAGAAGTGATTCAGTCTAGCTCTTGATCTTTGAAAGTACAAGTGAACTTAAGTTCACTTTAGGCATGTTGTATGTAAAATGAAAAGTGAAAAGAAATCGTTTTGTATGCAATAAATAAAAAAAAAATAGTGCAATTGATTGTTACTTCATTGTTTCAGGATAGGAAAAGTAGGAAACATGTATATAAGAACTGCATACTAAGTACATTTATAATATATCTAATAATTTTTGGAACAAAAAGTTTCTCAACACAAATACTTCACACAAGTGACTATTTGCAAGTTATCTAAGGAAAAAGCTAAAAACAAAACAAGTAATAAAAATAGCCAAAGAAACATCATATGTATGTTTTTGCATGAATGTAGGATGTTTGTGAAACATAATCGTTTTAACGAATTCATAAAAACGCCGCCTACAAAAATACAACGGATCTTTCAATTCCAATTAAGGCAATGTAGGTACTAGACCAATATCATTTCACGGTCTAAAAAACATTTCATTCAGAACTACGTAACCGTTAATTAAAATTGAAGAGAAATCATGATGGGAGGTCTTGGGACTTCTTTCCTCGTCGGTGCAGGTGATGAAGCCACCCAGTCCAGAAGTAAAAGAAGTAAAAGAAAAACTCATACATATATAACAATAATCATGACTACTACCCTTTTTATTAACCACGCTCATTCATTTATGAATGTTTACTTATTGAGAAAATAGATTCAACTTTGAAATAAGAGCTAATTAAATAAGTGAAATCAAAAATTTGGAAACAGCATATTTACTTTTAAAGTTTAAAAATGTGATCCCTATGCCCAGTTTCTCAGTGCAAGTTTAAATTTCATTTTTGGTTTAAACTTCAGTTCAGTGATTTATTCGGTTTCACAATTTCGTTAAAACCTCATACTGAGTTCAATTTATAGTTTAAACTAAACGAGAGTACACTACTGTTTAAACCTCAGTTCACTTCTAAATCACTTCTCACGGTGACATTTTAATTTGACAGCTGCCACTTCATAGATGTGTTTACAACGTCGTAAACATACATATTTTTTCTGAATTAAAAATGTTATCTACATATTTGCGAAAGCGATTTTGAAGATTTTGATTTGAAGTTGCCTTGTCGTGGCGGGAGGTCTTAAGATTCAAAGAAAATCGGTTCTGAAGATCCCAGGTGAGACGTCGAAACAAAAACCAGCAACTTCAAAAACTGAAACTCTTAGCCTCATGCTTGAGACTCATTTTCCACGAATCCAAGTCATAACCGGCTCACAATTAGCTCCTATCTAGGGAACTGGAGATGTGCTGATAAACATCACACGCCAGGGCTGGTATGTGTCATTACTCGTGATAACAGACGAGACTATCAAGTACGCAGTGGCGTCCTTTGATGGTTTCAAGTCGCCAGGTACCAGGCATATATCCAGGTTTGCTGCAAAAGGGTATCGACCCATTACTACCGGTTCTGAAAAGAATTTTCACTGCGCGTCTAGGACTGGCCTATATCCCAACCTCCTGGCGCACAGTTAGGGTAGCCTTCATACCAAAAATCGGTAAGAGGACTACTCACTCGCCAAAAGTTTCACACCGATCAGTTTAACCTCCTTCCTACTGAAAAACATGTAAAGAATGGTTGAGCTACATGTGCGCAAAACGGCTTTGCAAATCCATCCTCTGTCTCAGATGCAACATGCTTATCAGCGCGGAAAATCTTGCGAGACTGCACTTCAAAATCTTGTTGACAGAATTGAATGTCCACTCGATGAGTGACATCTTCATCGATATAGAGGGTGCTTCTGACAATACGACGATTTGATGGCATGTGTAACTCGGCCAGAGAACACGGTGTAGAGGAATCATTGGTGTTGTGTATCGAAGCAATGCTAATGAATAGAACTACAATTGCGGATGCGGACTGTATGTAATGTCGGGGGTAAATAGATACTTCCCTCAGGATGGCGTCCTATCTCCTCTGCTATGGTGCATGCTGGTTGACTCACTGCTTGACGCCCTTAATAGCTCTTATGTCTACACCCAGGCATATGCGGATGATGTAGCTGTACTGTCTGTCGGATCGTGCCTAGCGGCTGTGTGTTCAAAAGCGCAGGCGGCTTCAAAGAACGGTTTGTCTCGGCTGCATAGGGGCGTTCCTTAGCAGGCCTGGTTTTGCTCTTGATGCACTTCTGAGACTTTCCCTGAACTCAGGACTGGCTCTGGACAGGATATGAACCAGGAAAAGAATGTAGCCGAATCTTCACGGATGGCTCCAAGACCAATGAAGGATCTGGCGCTGGCGCTTTCATAGAGAGCGACAACATTCGACTCCAAATCTCATTAGGTAAATTTGCGTCGGTCTTCCAAGCGGAAACCTATGCGATCCTAATGGCCACGAACTACATTGTGAAGAACATGTGGAAGGGGCGAAGTATTTTTGTTTGTAGCTACATCCAAGCTGTGCTTAATGCCCTACTCAACCCATTAACTACTTCCAGGATAGTCCAAGAATGCAAGTCTTCTCTAAATTGGTCGACAGGTTCAATTCGCTAAGACTTGTCGGGGTCCCAGGCCACCACGGGATCACGGGAAATGAGATCGAAGATGAACTTGCTGGACGAGGATCAGAGGTGATACTCTTAGGACACGAACCGGCGTTGCGACTACCCGCGTCCTCGGTTAGGGCTTCCATCGATGGCTGGGCTTCTCGAGAGCACAACCGGAGGTGGTATGACTCTCCACGATGTAGACAAACCAAGCTCATGCGCCTAATGTCTGTAAGAAATCCGCGGAACTCTTGTTATCTCTTAATAGAAAAGACTGCAGACGACTTACCGGCGTACTAACGGGACACTACACCTTTGCCAAAAACCTCAATGTGCTTGGCCTGATCATCACAGAAGCGCCTGCTGGTATTCAACTGGAGTACCATGAAATTGCATTAAATGTATGTTGCTCCCTGGTAGTAGAATGGACCAGTTCTTTGAGAACACCGATTTGTCGCACTGAATAATGTACATTTTCCATAGTGATTATCTATTAACTTTCTTCAGTCAAGAATTAATTCAATAATAAGTAAGTAGAGAAACAGGTATATCTTATTGGCCCTTAGTATTAAAGGAATTTAAACTCGAGTTTAACACGAAATCCGTAGTAATAAACGAGCAACCCACTTCTAAAATCGACAAATATTTAGATGTGGCCGAGTCGTATCTAAGTCGAATTTAAAAGTGACAGTTTAATGTTTCAAAATGAGTGTCAAAATCAGCAAAATCACAATAGCGAATATGACAGGTTGTGCTAGCTCACAATAGCGAATATGACAGGTTTTTTCACAATGATTACTTTAAATTCGAGTTTTGTTAAAACTGATTTATTACTACGGAAACTTAAAAGTACCTTAGCTACACCTAACAAAATTCGACTTTAGAAGCGACTTTACGATTTTCTATTACTAAGGGCCATTGTCTTTTGTTTGATTATATTTACTTTTTTCAAAAAAAAACTCTAGATAATTGCTTGTGTAATAATAAATATTTGTATAATTTTAATATCTAATAATTAAATAGCAGTACATTTCGAACGTGATTTCTGAAATTTGGAGAATTCTAAATTAATTTCTGATTAAACTGAAATTAATTTTCTAGTCCAGTTCTATCGAAAATACAGAACATGGGCGCATGACGCCAAAAATATGTTCTTCATATATAGCGGGCAGTAATAATTTTAAAGTATTACTAATTTGAATCTTCTAATAAAGTGGTTCGCTATGATATAACCGAATGTATAATTAATTTGCATGCATCAAATGCACGAATATATAGAGAAATTCAGAATTTCCCAACGAGCTGATTTAATTTAGATTGCCAAATACGATGTCAAAATACTAGATTTAAATTACAAAAACAGAAAACACAATAATGTATACTGTAAACAAAATTTATGTAAACAATCTCGAACGCTCAACGTACCACTTCTGGGGGAAGGGTCATTCCGAATTAACGAACTCACCGCATTAATCAGAGATTTTTTTATGCACTAAAACGCATTCCTAATGTTGAAAGAATGCAAAAAATTAAAACAAAAAATTATTTTATTAACCCAAACAACATCTAAATGTGGATTGCCGAGATTCCCGAAATCCAATTGTTTTTATAGTTTTCCCTAATTTTGCATTACCGTGACTCCCCAATAGGCATTTCAATGATTTCTTCCGACTTTTACATTCTTGAGATCTATTTTCTACTTATACGGGTTCAATCATTGCTTTATTTAATTTTTTGCTAATTAAATTTAAATTTTACATACAAAATTGAAAACAGACTCATTTATTCGGGAAAATCTCTCTAATTCGGAAAATATTTTTTTTCCGAATTAAAGGGTTTTTACTGTACGCGAGTCACTGACACTAATGCGAGAATATATATTTTTCACTGTGAGATGTTTGAAATTTGCTTCTAAAAGCTATCTTTTATTATATAGTCATACATTTTATATAGACAAGCTGTGAAAACTGTGGCCCTCAATGTAAGCAAAGTAATCGCACAAACTAATTCCTGAGATCCAAAAAAAACCTTATTTTCTTTAAAAAATAACTAAACAATTACCACATCTATAAACATTTGATTAAATCTAGATGATAGAAGAAGCCCTGGATTTCAGCCTTTTTAGTTTTAAACCAAGAACAATCACTTGCAACGATTACTTCCACATTACTTTGATGCCGGAACCAATTGCGAACAGGAACAATACAAAAAGTGTCGTGATAAAGGGGCGTATTATCAACATGCTTTGTTGACTGAGCTAAGTCTGGGACCATGCTAGCTTAGTTACTGATGAACATTTGGGATGAGCAAAACTACAAGAACGACTGAACGTTATCAACATACATATGGACATATTGTCCCAGTGATATATATAGTAACTCAAATAATAACCTAATTAAAGTTTCAATGGTGGTCCAGTATAACGAATGATATAATGTCCAGGCGTATTCGTTGAATCGAAATATCGAGCAAATTTTTCTTGTATGAAACGTCAAATAAATGTTTTACAAAAGACACATAAACATGCATACATACACAGTCAAGGAAGTTGCTTTGTGTACTTCTTCTCTAAGGTAACAAAAACATTCGTTATATCGAGTGTAATTGTTTTTTTTGTACGTTATATAGAGACTAATGCATTTGAAAAAAGTGTACGTTGTTCGATCATTCGTTATATAGGCATTTGCTATACAAGACCACCACTGTATTAATTCCATACTGTTTTATTTATAACGGTAGAACAAAATCGAAATTTGATTATTCATATTTTAAGGGGTATGTCATTTTGTCTGCAGCAGTGAAACAAAAGCACACTCAATTAAACATTCGTAGCGTCCGTTTTAGCGGCTTTAGTGAAGTGACACAGATGTTTTTTTGCGTCGGTTCATTATTCTAGATTAACCTTCAATTCAATACGAAATTACTGAGACTGAGAATAACATCAAAATGATCTGCAAAGTGTGAACTTGCTTCGAAAAAGGTGAAAATGTACTTCACATACAATATCAATTTTTGTAATCTCAAAAGCTTTGGCTGGAAGGCGGATATTTTCAGCAAAGTGTGCAGCATCAAAAACGTCTACTTGTCAAAAGAAGACCCCGACTATTTTCATACGCATGTATGTACGGAGCTTGATTGGTCTTGGCTAGATATCCTTTTTCATAATCATAAAAGGATATTCTAAAAAGATAACAAACAAAGCCAACAGAGGTTGGTATAAGTTACTGTATTGATATATTGGTTGGTAGTTTCCATTCATTGTGTGTGAGAGAAATCTAAGTAGGCAAACGTATTACAACAGTTCCCTCACCTAAACTATAAATTTCAATTCGATATCGATTGCTCACAATTTAAATCTTCTTTCATTCCCTCTTTTTTCCCCTTTTTTTTGTTTTTCGGAGTTAGCGAACGATTTCCCTTTGCTGACTTACATACCTACCACTACACTGCAAAGCTTAAATAACCCACTTTTATACATTTCGGCCACAACTGCACGTGTTGTTATTTCATATGTGTTAGTACTGATAAACGTAGTCAATGGGAATGATTACACGCATGATATCTGATAACGAAGATAAGCAAAAGCTTCCGAAGCGAAAAATATCAAAATAAAAACAAACTTTCTGAATAACAATTTATATATCATATCACGTCATAACACGCAGCACTTAATAATTATTTTAGCCTTGAGTCGCATTCAAAAGAACAAATGAATATTATGTAAAACTAATAAAAATAACTACCTAATACATTTGCATTTTAAATAGAAATGAACACACCCGACATATAGTTCGCAGGGTGCAAAGCAAACATCTCTCAGATAGTCCGAAGTCCTATAAACTGTAACACAAACGTCAGCTGACTGACAATTGACATAAAATTAGATTCAGTTACTGTGAATTTGATGAGAAGCCTTAAGATTACCTCTTGCTCTGAATAAAAATGTATCTCATCATAGTGCAGCTATAATTGTTGTGTAAACTCATTTGTCAACATCTGTGTGTCACATACTAATTATTGTCATTTAAGATACGAACAAAACAAAAATAACAGCAATTCCGCACTTAATTAAACACAATTTTGCTTAGAGAAGCAGATAGCTTGAAGTTCAATGTTTTGAAATATAAAAGCATTTTCTGAATTCACAAATAAATTTCTGGCTTAGACAGATGTTCTTTATAGCTTTTTTAATGTAGATAGTTCCAGAGATATTAAATCCATGATATCACTCAGTGGTGGGGGTTCTACATTGCCATTGAATAACTGATGATAATTAATTATTCACAACAGCTTTTGCCAAGTGAAGAGAAACGGTGTCTCATAAAATGTCTGACGTGTTTGGTTCGCAAAAAATATATTCAAAAAGAGAAAACAAAAAAAAAAACGATAAATGCACAACACAGGTAAACCATACACTCAAGGTGAAACGTGATAAAAACCAACAAAAATATAAAGTACGCAATGGGGCCTTGTGTCTTGTACCTTGTTCACCATATGATCTAAGAACAAAGTGTTGAAATGCAAACTCATTAGTTAATTATTATTGTGAATGTAAGACATCTATTACTCTCACGGCGAGTATAGGTACTTTAATAAACAAAAGAATAAATAAACGTCTACACGTGCACTTTACTGTAAAATGTAAACAAATCTGAGCGGAAAGTGATGTTTGAAAGTGGCCTAAAACGATGTGCATACACTTTTCTGGAATTGTACGTGTGCTTTCGAAAAATAAACAAGCCGCACGGAACTTTACACAAATCGCGCCCAATTAATTATATACACATTCAGATACAAGTACAGCAAGAAGAGACACTGTAACAAACAAAATACACAACAAAACACCGGCGGACAAGAAATCGCGCTCACAGTACATTCAGATACGAGTATAGAATAAACAGACCGGCGTTTAAAGCGATCTTAATGCCAGTTGGCGACTGATTTACCAAACTTGGAAGACTCAATATGGAAGTTAACATATTCTCCCTCAGATACTTTTTCTATACACTCAGTCAAGTCAGTCAGTGTCTATAAGAGAGGCAATGAGCAGAGATCACAAACACAATGCGAACGTGGAAGAAAGCGAGCGAATGGGGAAAGAAAACAACAATGACGTGACGCCGCGCAATGAGCGTTGAGCGCCGATCGCCCTTACCGCAAGATAGTTTTTATTTTTTGTGTTGCGTTGTTTTTTTCTCGTCGTGCTTTGTTGCTTTGTCTGAGCAACTGGAGTGTTTGAATATTGGGGAGAGTGGTGGATAACACAAATACCTAGAAACAATATTCAATGTCTATGACGACTAAAGCATGATCGGCAATTGTCGCAAGC
The DNA here is from genome assembly GCA_907269125.1 of Eristalis pertinax. Taxonomy (NCBI): domain Eukaryota; kingdom Metazoa; phylum Arthropoda; class Insecta; order Diptera; family Syrphidae; genus Eristalis; species Eristalis pertinax. Next base: position 55,104,941 of record OU026149.1, on the reverse strand, counting down.
GAAAATAGCGATGGAACCGGCGGAACAAAATCGCCATTCAAACTTGAATTCCATATGCATGCATACAGACAAAACATACACACATGCACATCAATATATCTACACACATTGAATTTTGTTGTGAACATTGTCATAGGGTGGGAGTTTGTGTATTCAATATTTTGAATGCCACACAAAAATTCTTAGACACAAAAGTTATTATCGTGTTCGAATACTTTTGCACTCGAAGGACCATATTCTTGCTAAACATGGGGCTTCGGCTATTCTGTGAATGGAGCATACTTGCCAAACTGAGTATCAGACCATTTGTTACATTTGACAATTGACTTATTTTTTAAATAAGTACAAATCTTCAGGATATGTAAATAATAACATATATATGTATATGGGTGGTCTAAAAAAGAAAACTAGCCACAAGTCTTGGCTTCTGAAGTTTAAAGCACACATTCGAAAACCTTTGATATTCGGTATTAATCCTCGTGGCTGATGTCTTACGATTTGTATTCATCGTGGATGGTTGAGAGAAAACGCAATCAAAATACCAATCATCTAGCTGTATAGTTTGCAAGCAATATAGTTTGTGTTTTATTATTATTCATCAACACATCTCATAGAAACTGTTTAACCACACGATTGAACATTTACCTCAATATATTATTTGTGTGGGATGCTGCAATGTCTTTACGAACACAAAGCTATTCCAGATTGTAAACTTTAGTAACTGCAACGCTTAGGCTGGAATATTTTAGGAGCAAAATAAAATAATGTTCTAAGATTTCTAGATTTTCGTCGTCATCGAACGATAACATTTTGTTGTGAAAGTAATAATATACAAGATGCAAGTACTCTTCGCTTGTTTCATTACTGTTGTGGAATAAACGTTTTATAAAATTATTGAGTAGCAAATTGGAAAAGAGATATAAAGGATGATATATATATATATCTATATATAAATATATATAATATAAAATATGTAAAAATGCAAATAAATGTAATAAATATTAACTTTTCTTAGGGTATATCAAGCAAAGATTCAAACAACAGACTTCCGCTTAGTAGCATTGCAGACTAATCACATCGACCATTGTCAATACTGTGAGCGCTTCGCTCTTATATTTTATTCTTCTTCTTCTACATTCACTGAAATGAGAGTGAAGAGAATTCACAGAGAATGCGAAAAACATTCCTCCACAGTCCAGAATCAAGCCAGAATTCATACCGACTAATTTGTGTTGAAGAGAGTGCATTTTTGAAAAGAAGATCAATTGTCTGAACATATGTACAAAACCTACATATATACATACGAATATTTCTGAAACATTCACGAATAATAACAAACACCGACTACCAAATGCAACCAAGTTTATGTTGCTCTAGAAATATGAATGAACGTCAGCGTTAAATTTTACCAACTGAATCTGAACATACTACAAAAGGGGACAAAACGATCGTGCCGCAGAAAAGTCGGATTGTTTTTCGATTCAACTGGATGCAAATGTAATGATTTTTTTATTGATTCGATAATAGAAGAGATGATTGGTTCATACTTTATTTGACGCATCGTGAAATGGGTTACAAAGGCGGCATGCACGGACCCAATAGCTGCCACTGAATATCAATGTTTGGCTGGGCACGTTCGATTTCATTTCCTTTATAATTACTATGTACATCGATGTGAAGTTTCAGAAAACATACGTAATATTTAAAACTAAACAAAAGCAGACGCATGTATACATAAGCATATATGTACGTACAAGTGTAAATTATATGCGGTCAAAGGATCAATTATTGAATTTTTACTTCAGTTGAAGTTCTGCTCTGCTTACACAGTTGCTTGCCAATTTGTTGACACAAGTTATTCGGATTTGTACATAACACTTTATATTAACTCACTTTTATGCACATAAAAATCTTGACTAAAGTGAACAAGGTAAGAAACGGTTTTTTTTTATTTATATTTTTTTTATTTATATTTAATACAGACTTTTTCATATTCTGAACATGTATTCACTGTATATTAGTGGTAAATTATTGTACTTACCCCAATTCAGGAGACCCCAAAATGCGGTGTACTTATCCCAATATAAAGAGATAATTTGAAAGATTATGAAATAATGTATGAGCGCAGTTAAGACAACACAATCGTGCTCAAACGAAAGCAAGAGGAAATTTATGACTCAGTTTCTTAATGATCTTTGGCATGGGCTGGAATGTGCTTCTAAAACAGATTCTACGAAAGGGTGCACCACCAAGAATGCACTTGATCGCTAAACTATTAAAAAAGAATGCCACAGCAGCTGGCTGAGGAGCTATTAGTTCTGAGGAACGTAGGAGGAGAATGTAATCGACATGTTTTTGAAAAGAAATAGGAAACAGTAAAAACAAGGTTGCAGAGAATTTACAGTATTCAAGGTGTATTTTGCTACTGTTTAAATCATTTCCACTATTTTTAATATGTCTACGAAAAGTAATATACATATTTTAGGTGCCGTATTCTGCTGTGCTGCTTCAAAAGGGAGAAAGAAATGCGGCAGAAAATATGTCGTAGGAAAACAAGAGATCTATACAGAGATTCGTACAAAAAATTGCCGAACCGAAAATCGGCTTTCTGCTAAATGTTGGCAGACATTATAATGGTGTCATTAATAGAGGCAATAGAAGAAGACTTCCCTAATCTAATCGTTGGGTGGGTGGCGCCACAGTCCTTGTTGGTGCCATTATGCCCTTAATAGGGGATGTTTACTACCGTGAGAACACCTTTTAATACTGAAACAAGGCAGATTCATATATATAATATGAATATAAATAATAAATTTGTAATCCATTCCTAGGAACTGGCCCATAGTCTTTGCTACAGCTGGGCATTCAGAGAATAGAGTTTGGGAAGATCTATTTCCTCATCGTCTCTGCAGCTGCTACTAAAGTCATGATGCGGTATGTTCAGATGCATTTTTGTACATATGGAACATATGGAACAGTGTCCAGTTTTTTCATTATGAATCTAAGTAACGTATATTACATTCCTCCAGAGTCCAGAACCAAGCCAGAATTCATGTCCAGTTTTTTTTCTTATGGATCTAAGTAACGTATATGCATAAGGGATTGTAAGAGCTTCCCCCAGCGTTCGATCGTTTCCTTGGATACCAGTATGCTCTGGTATCTAGCATTGGGTCATCGTGTTTACAAAAGATATCGCACTGACGATTTGTCTGCATAACCTGAGCAGTTTCGATGTCAGAATGTCCGATGCTATTGTTGGCCTTTATCGGCTTGGTATTCAGAAAAAATGTACCGCAGTCACTTCTTCTTGAAAGACGCTGCACTCGTCCTCCTAATTTGGAGTCATGTACATATAACGCCTCTACCAAGAGCTTAAAAGAGAGATAGAGACACTAAAGGAAGAAATTGGGGCTCGTAAGAACCCACAGTTGAAAAAAATGAATGAAAGAGGAACTAGAACGTGAAACAAATTGGGCATCAAAGAAAAGACCCAGTAAGAAACGAAAAGCCGGCTCTTTCCCTTAAACTCAGCGCGAAGAATTGAGTGAATATGTGCTAGAAAAAAGGAAATACAAGTGAAAGCACGTCCCCCGCCAGCAACAAACGTCGTTGGTATAACGGACCAAAATTAATTGCTTCGTCTCATCCAAGGAACGTTGACGTTGGAATATAAAGTAACGTTGCTTCGGAATAACGCCTGGAAAGTCAACGTCAACCGATAGCTATAGAGCAGTGTCCAAGCAGTGGCAAAAATACAGTGTACATACAAAAAAAGATAGAAGGGCCACTCCGAATCATAGCCAGAGGTATCCACCCATCATGCAATGAGGATGACATTACAGGTTACCTTAAAGCAAAATGCTTAATAATTTATTGACGCCGTCAATATCATACAAAAGATGAAGCAGAATATATACTATATATATACTGATCAAAAAAGGACTACAACTTTACGTCAAAACGTAAAGCCGCCGAGAGAAAAACACGAAAACAATAAAAAAAAAAATAACGCAAATGCCCAAGCACTATAGGTAAAGAAAAAACCTGCCGATTCGGAAGACCCAATACAATCAGTGTCAGATAAAAAGAAAGAAGAAAGCCTTAAGTCTTACGCATGACTGTGAAAGAAATATTAGTCTGAATGGGCCTCTGAAAACACGCCAAGAATTATAACTCGATATTGAAAAGTTTATTATTACTTGCCGAAGAAAGGGCTAATTAAACTCCTCTAATAAATTAACGCTTCCTTTAGGCCCAAAACCACCAGGCATACAGTTAAACAACAAAAAGTCGTACACACACCCATTTCGCAAAAAAAGTATCTCTTTATTTAAATCTAAAACTTCAACTGTCAACAAAAATGAATTGGAATTTCATTGAGTGATTGCAGTGTTAAATTAAAAATGAGTGAATTCAGGTCACTACAAGCTTTATAGGAGAAAAAGATCTTCTCTACCGGCCTACTTGACGTTTCCCAGGACTTCGACAAAGTCTGGCATGACGCCCTAAAAAAACGAAACGGGATGAGCTCGAAAACCGGTATAGAGAAATGTACTGGCTGCTTAGTAGGCACTCTAAGTTAAGCATGTACACCAAACTGTTATTATACAAGCAAATACTGGAGCTTATATGAACTTACTCAGGAATTATGATATACAAAGAGACATTGGGATAACTACCGTAATAACAATCTCCGCTCGAAAGCTAAGTATCCGACCTTATGGCCATTGTAGTGCGGCGACGCCAACGAACGAGACCCCTCGATTTACCGCAATAATAAACCAACGTAACGTTGGTTATTGCAGGTGATTTTACAGAAGATCTACCTGCAACACGCGAAAACATCTTGAAAAGTAAACTACTACATGAGAAAATTGAATGGTAGCAAAGAAAAACCAAAAGGGAAGGGTGTTTAAAGTCAGTAAAAATCTGACACTACTATGTGTAGGCAGGACACATAGTGTCTTGTCGAAATGCATAGTGCCTATATATTTTGCTGAATTTGAGTTCAACTGTTTATAGTTTATAGTTGAGCAGGTGAACTCAGGAATGTTTCTCTTTCTGGTAATGAGCAGCAGTTCTGTGTTATTCGGGTTGACGTTGAATCCGTTGAAAGAAAATTTCTGTGATACGAGGATGGCCACGTTGTCGTAGATCACTATGCATGTATCGACTCCAGCTTTATGGAAGCTTGTCTGAATCGTCTCTTGTTGCGTTGTAAAATACAGCCTCTATATCGACGAACGCGGCCAGGGTGTATATTTGCTAAAGCCAGACCACCAGCACTCAGCAAACACTTTCTTGGCGAGTTATTGAAAAACATCAAGAAATTATTGAATTTTCTGAATTCCAATCCATAGCTTTAGTAGTCTCACCAATATATATAAACATCTTCATAATTTGTTGTATCAGAACGTCGCCTAGCGCTAGTGGGGTTCATAAAGAATCACAACCTCACAAACTCAAACGCACATGGACAAATATTGCGAAAGGATGCGCGACTTCAAAAGACGTAGCTGATTAAAACATAATGCATTCGTTGTTGAGGCACTAGCATAAACATGACTTTCATGCAATCATTTTTACATAACTGACAACTTCGGTGCGTTTTTTTGTTAATGTCATAAAATGTTTATTTTTTGTTTCTGAATTGCCTAAAAGGTGTTCTTATATGCTAAATATGATAAATTGTGCATGAGAAGGCAGATCGTTTATAGATCAAAGCATACTAAATTACCCTTGGTCCCTTAGCAAAAAACCATATGCACAAAACTGAAAATTCATACTTATTGCTATGATTACGTCGTAAAATCGTTTTATGGCTAAATTAATGCAGTTTGCATTGGTAAAATCAAAACGCAAAAAACACACTTGAATCGTATCACCACAATTTATCTTCTCCATTCAATTTGTTAATGTATTCCCTATGGATAGGTATTTCTAAATCATTAACCACAATGCGAGTACAAGCAAGCATTCATAAGGCATGAAGCATATCATTTTCATTCGACAAATCAACAAGGCGACTACGTTAGTTAACCCCAACATGTCTTAGACGTGGTTAGATGGTCTTACAAGTTTATGTTTTTCTTTCAAGACTCAACTCGACCAGGCCAATGATTTGCCTTTCGTTTTCCAATTCTACTTCAGCGGAGATAATGTTACCATAATTCTATGAATCCCAGGAAGAAATAATGTATAGTGGAGGGAATAGTGATAGACTTTCAAAAGCATGACCACAAATTTGTATTATTCACGTACATACATATGTACATATGTATGGGGCATGGGAAATAAATGAAAAAAATACTGGGCATGGATTTGTATTACTTTGCCAAGCTTTAATGGGGAACACATTGCCGAGAGATAGGCATATACAGTGAAACTGAATGAGAATAATATGGTTGACTGAATTTGTCTGCGCTTGGGCACAAGGCGGAGACATGGTTCTTACATTTATTTCCCTTTTTGTCTCGCTATTAATTTGGTGTTAGGAAATCAGTTTGTAAGGTTTAATTGAATAATAAAAGATGATTGGAATTCGAACTAGCCGGAAAAACGAAAAAGGGAAAAACCACATCACAGACTGTTTACAAATTTTAAGAAGGTAAAGTGTTTCAATTAGGCGTACATGCCCTTACACACGGTCAATGCATTCGGCACGTCTCAATGGGCAATACGAATGAGGATCATGCTTCATGTCATTGAATATAGAAAATAAACGATGTATTGGCGACTAAGCCTCACATGCATCTATTGGATCATAGTGCCACCACTAAACAGAGTAAACCTTGTTGTAAAAAGTGATTTTTTTAAAAGCTATAGGAAATTTTTTCAAAAAAAAACACATAAAATTCAAAAAAATTCATGAAATCTTTATTTGAATCGATAGTACAGTCCATATAATTTAATGTTTGAAGATTATTTCATGCAAATGTTGACCTTGACTGCGCCTCAAAGTCCGCTTAGTCCAATTTTGGCATACTCTTTCCAACATTTCGGCCGGTATCTCACGAATAAATGCTTCAATGTTGTCTTTCAATGCGTCAATTGAGCTTGTGGGGCTATGTTAAAGCTTGTTTGTATAGACATGAGCTTTAACATAGCCCCACAAAAAATAGTCTAAAGGCGTTAAATCGCACGATCTAGGCGGCCAATTGACCGGTTCCGAACGTGAAATAAAATGTTCACCGAACTCGCCCCTCAATAAGTCCATTGTTGCGCGTGCGAGATTTGTAGTTTAGTTTTAGCGATGTTATATTCAGGCCAGAAAATCTCGGTTTTGAGATAATCCACGTATTGTCTGTAGTTATTAGCAGTTCATTATCGACTTCATCAACCCACTACGCCACGGCAACCAGTAGTGACTTTTTTTATTGTTATTTATTTACCCTTGTGACGATTCACATAGCTTGTAGAACATTTATCTATAGCTTCAAAACATAATTTGCTAATTAATTCTGCTGGTGTGTTAGTCAAATTTAAGAAACCTCGTGATAACATATAATATCTAGAATAAATTAATGAAAACGGCGAAAAAGACCGCGAAAATGTATTAAAAAAATATCGCCATAATGGGTCTATAAGTTCACTGGCCTAACCTATCACAAAGAATATGCAGAAGAAATATTTACGATCGAGGAACCACAAAAGATCCAACTTTCATACCCTAATAAATGACAGAAGTTTCATTTGTTGCATAAGCCTTTAAGTATGTTTTTCACTTGTGGTATGAAATATAATAATGTTAACTAAATGCCAATTTTTGTCGTGTAACGTATGTAGTATGTAACAGAAATATTTGTTTTAGACTTCCGTTGTTTGCCTAGTCTACACAAACAAGTTCGCGAGTACTTTCATTTGCAGTAAGGCAACGAAATGAAACCATGTGAAAATTTCGCATGAGGATTATACTAGATTATACTATTGTCATCATATTCAAATACAGTTAGATATGGTAATACTTTTCACAGAGACATTAGGAATAGTTTTTTGTATGTTTTCCCAATTGATTAGAAAAGACTCACGCCGGAGGAGTGCTTCGAAACTGCAACAATTTACTTTGGAAACCATGTTTTAATTTACGATATTTACCGTGCATGAAGCGACGGCGCTCACTTATGTTTGAAGGGCTGCCATAAACAAAATTATACAATCTGGACTAAAGATGTTCACAAATGTTATAGAGATGAAGTTACATCTGAAAATGACGCTGTTTGATGTCTTCTCTGGGCTAGTGGAATCACTCTATCTAGGATTTTGAGATGCAATGTCTTAGGGATTGTTTTAGATTGTACAAAGCACGGGAGATCGAATGCGTAAATTACTATTCTAACAACAAGAAACTGAAAAGTTATGTATGTGGCATGTGGCACCGTCTTGTTGAAACCCCATGTCATGCAAAAATAATTTGGATATCATCTCACGGTAGCGCTCACCATTCACAGTTACGTTACGATTCGCATCATCTTTGAAGAAGTTCGGTCCAATGATGATACCAGCCCATAAACCGCACCAAACTGTGATTTTTCTGGATGCATTGGTAGCTCTTGCAATGCTTCTGGCTGATATTCACTCCAAAATCGATAATTCTGCTTATTTACGTACCCATGGAGCCAAAAATGAGCTTCGATTAAACTGACCATAAAATGGAAGAAACGCGCGATGAACTTTCTTAACAGAGCACGCATTTTGATAATAAAATTCAATAATTTGCAAGCGTTGTTCGTTTGTAAGACGATTCATGGTTAAATTGTAGACCGAACTGAAGATGTTTGACAGTGAAACAAAACACGAAACGTGAGTCAGCTGTTTAAACCTGTGTTGCCAAAAAGAAAATAGCTAAAAAATCACCCTTTAGTTCAGTAAAGCTTGGTTTTGTAAAATTTGTTATGGTTTTCTGACAGCCACATCATTTAATAATTTAAATAATGGTTTACCTAGTTCGAGTTTTGGCAAAGGCTGGGTAGAAACATAGGAGATACATCCATCTGTCGATATCAGGCCTAATCTGTGATCATGAGGACCCACCAGGCAGTTGCCTGTAATTATCCTCACTGGGATACTGCAGTTAGCTCTTGGTTGCGAGATTTGTAGTTTAGTTTTAGCGATGTTATATTCAGGCCAGAAAATCTCGGTTTTGAGATAATCCACGTATTGCCTGTAGTTATTAGCAGTTCATTATCGACTTCATCAACCCACGCCACGGCAACCAGTAGTGACTTTTTTTATTGTTATTTATTTACCCTTGTGACGATTCACATAGCTTGTAGAACATTTATCTATAGCTTCAAAACATAATTTGCTAATTGATTCTGCTGGTGTGTTAGTCAAATTTAAGAAACCTCGTGATAACATATAATATCTAGAATAAATTAATGAAAACGGCGAAAAAGACCGCGAAAATGTATTAAAAAAATATCGCCATAATGGGTCTATAAGTTCACTGGCCTAACCTATCACAAAGAATATGCAGAAGAAATATTTACGATCGAGGAACCACAAAAGATCCAACTTTCATACCCTAATAAATGACAGAAGTTTCATTTGTTGCATAAGCCTTTAAGTATGTTTTTCACTTGTGGTATGAAATATAATAATGTTAACTAAATGCCAATTTTTGTCGTGTAACGTATGTAGTATGTAACAGAAATATTTGTTTTAGACTTCCGTTGTTTGCCTAGTCTACACAAACAAGTTCGCGAGTACTTTCATTTGCAGTAAGGCAACGAAATGAAACCATGTGAAAATTTCGCATGAGGATTATACTAGATTATACTATTGTCATCATATTCAAATACAGTTAGATATGGTAATACTTTTCACAGAGACATTAGGAATAGTTTTTTGTATGTTTTCCCAATTGATTAGAAAAGACTCACGCCGGAGGAGTGCTTCGAAACTGCAACAATTTACTTTGGAAACCATGTTTTAATTTACGATATTTACCGTGCATGAAGCGACGGCGCTCACTTATGTTTGAAGGGCTGCCATAAACAAAATTATACAATCTGGACTAAAGATGTTCACAAATGTTATAAAGATGAAGTTACATCTGAAAATGACGCTGTTTGATGTATTCTCTGGGCTAGTGGAATCACTCTATCTAGGATTTTGAGATGCAATGTCTTAGGGATTGTTTTAGATTGTACAAAGCACGGGAGATCGAATGCGTAAATTACTATTCTAACAACAAGAAACTGAAAAGTTATGTATGTGGCATGTGGCACCGTCTTGTTGAAACCCCATGTCATGCAAAAATAATTTGGATATCATCTCACGGTAGCGCTCACCATTCACAGTTACGTTACGATTCGCATCATCTTTGAAGAAGTTCGGTCCAATGATGATACCAGCCCATAAACCGCACCAAACTGTGATTTTTCTGGATGCATTGGTAGCTCTTGCAATGCTTCTGGCTGATATTCACTCCAAAATCGATAATTCTGCTTATTTACGTACCCATGGAGCCAAAAATGAGCTTCGATTAAACTGACCATAAAATGGAAGAAACGCGCGATGAACTTTCTTAACAGAGCACGCATTTTGATAATAAAATTCAATAATTTGCAAGCGTTGTTCGTTTGTAAGACGATTCATGGTTAAATTGTAGACCGAACTGAAGATGTTTGACAGTGAAACAAAACACGAAACGTGAGTCAGCTGTTTAAACCTGTGTTGCCAAAAAGAAAATAGCTAAAAAATCACCCTTTAGTTCAGTAAAGCTTGGTTTTGTAAAATTTGTTATGGTTTTCTGACAGCCACATCATTTAATAATTTAAATAATGGTTTACCTAGTTCGAGTTTTGGCAAAGGCTGGGTAGAAACATAGGAGATACATCCATCTGTCGATATCAGGCCTAATCTGTGATCATGAGGACCCACCAGGCAGTTGCCTGTAATTATCCTCACTGGGATACTGCAGTTAGCTCTTGGTTGCGAGATTTGTAGTTTAGTTTTAGCGATGTTATATTCAGGCCAGAAAATCTCGGTTTTGAGATAATCCACGTATTGTCTGTAGTTATTAGCAGTTCATTATCGACTTCATCAACCCACTACGCCACGGCAACCAGTAGTGACTTTTTTTATTGTTATTTATTTACCCTTGTGACGATTCACATAGCTTGTAGAACATTTATCTATAGCTTCAAAACATAATTTGCTAATTAATTCTGCTGGTGTGTTAGTCAAATTTAAGAAACCTCGTGATAACATATAATATCTAGAATAAATTAATGAAAACGGCGAAAAAGACCGCGAAAATGTATTAAAAAAATATCGCCATAATGGGTCTATAAGTTCACTGGCCTAACCTATCACAAAGAATATGCAGAAGAAATATTTACGATCGAGGAACCACAAAAGATCCAACTTTCATACCCTAATAAATGACAGAAGTTTCATTTGTTGCATAAGCCTTTAAGTATGTTTTTCACTTGTGGTATGAAATATAATAATGTTAACTAAATGCCAATTTTTGTCGTGTAACGTATGTAGTATGTAACAGAAATATTTGTTTTAGACTTCCGTTGTTTGCCTAGTCTACACAAACAAGTTCGCGAGTACTTTCATTTGCAGTAAGGCAACGAAATGAAACCATGTGAAAATTTCGCATGAGGATTATACTAGATTATACTATTGTCATCATATTCAAATACAGTTAGATATGGTAATACTTTTCACAGAGACATTAGGAATAGTTTTTTGTATGTTTTCCCAATTGATTAGAAAAGACTCACGCCGGAGGAGTGCTTCGAAACTGCAACAATTTACTTTGGAAACCATGTTTGAATTTACGATATTTACCGTGCATTAAGCGACGGCGCTCACTTATGTTTGAAGGGCTGCCATAAACAAAATTATACAATCTGGACTAAAGATGTTCACAAATGTTATAGAGATGAAGTTACATCTGAAAATTACGCTGTTTGATGTCTTCTCTGGGCTAGTGGAATCACTCTATCTAGGATTTTGAGATGCAATGTCTTAGGGATTGTTTTAGATTGTACAAAGCACGGGAAATCGAATGCGTAAATTACTATTCTAACAACAAGAAACTGAAAAGTTCTGAAGAGAATATTATGTACACATAGCTAGTAGATCGCCCAGTTCAATATCACTATCGACAAATTCAGCGATACCAATCTCTTTGTTGCATTCTTGTTCATGGATCCTTACGTAAGTTGGCTCATTAAAGGATTAAATTTATACCTTAACTTCGTCTTTGTCAGATCAATTACACTCTGCACAACCGAATCAATTTAGCACATATTTTTAAGTTTTGCTTCTACTTTTCGTTACCATCATTTTTAAGTTAAGTTTACACCGTACTTAAATACACTTTCACTTATTAAACTTTCGCCTTACAGTGAGAAGCTAAATACATTCTCTTTTTTATATTAATCACTGATTTGCTACGATGACTGTTGCTTCTACAGCATTTTAGCCCCTCTCATTCGATCTTATCTCACAAATTATTGCTTAGTCTGCATTATCAATAAAACGGTTAGTTACTATCTGTAACCTTCTCTTACACATTCACCTTAAGATATCTAAATAATTTATAAGCCTCTAAACTGATTCGATTCCAAGTAGTGTCAAATTTTTGGTGTGTAACAACTAACTTCCCCGATGATATTAAACTTAACTACTGAATAGATAAAAACGTAAGTATTTTTTTTTCTAGAAGTTGACACTCTTTTATTCTCGATAAGTAATCGATCAATACAGCAAATACACATCATCAGGAAATTATTTCCAAAAAGACTAACAATGGCCTGTCGATACATTTTCCATTGTAAACGTGACTTATTTTAAACTTTGTTTCGAGCACATATCTTCTTTTTCATATTCAAAATCAGTGGCTTTAACAGCAACTGTAATTTTTCACTACTATTGTAAAAAACAGACAAAATTAGCGGCTCTATAGTGAACTTCGGCCGTGTTCGCTTTGTTTCAATTGTAATCATACAAGATATTGGCCCTCAGTAATAAAGGAATTTAAACTCGAGTTTTACGTAAACTCGAGTTTAACACGAAATCCGTAGTAATAAACGAGCAACCCACTTCTAAAATCGACAAATATTTAGACGTGGCCGAATCGTATCAAGTCGAATTTAAAAGTGACAGTTTAATGTTTCAAAATGAGTGTCAAAATCAGCTGTGCTAGCTCACAATAGCAAATTCGAGTTTTGTTAAAACTGATTTATTACTACGGAAATTTAAAAGTACCTTAGCTACACCTAACAAAATTCGACTTTAGAAGCGACTTTATGATTTTCTATTACTAAGGGCCATTAATTCTAAATGCAAGTTTTAGAAACTCGAAAAAACTAAAGTTTGGTTAAAGAATTAATTACTCAGAATGTGATACCTATTTAAGGTCGATCATCAATTTCACCATGCATCATTTCTACCGATTTCAGGAGTTGATCCGGATCAAAAACTTATTCCGTATTGTGTAACACTTGATGCCACATTATTAAGAACCGTGTGTTATTGTTGCTCAATAAGTCAAACATCAGTTATTATTGATATCGCTGTCTATCGTCTCTAAAGTTCGCAAATCGGCCTCATCTTTGAATAAATATGGATGATTCCTATCACCCAAAAGTACACCAAACATTGTATTCATCCGGTCAAATACCACTCTCACTGCAGCGCATTCCAACGAATAACCTAGCCAATGTTAGGTAACTACTGACGAAAAAAGGAAAAATCAGTGTCATAAAATAAGGTATGAATTATTTTTGATTGGAGCGTAGATTTTAACAAATTCTAAAATTGTCAGAAGGGTTTGTTCATTCATACGGTGTGATAAATCTATTACTCCAAAATTTCACAATTTTCAAGTACATATTACCAATAATGAAAGTATATTCGAAAATAAATAAGCCACATTCATGAATAATCATAAAAACTAATAATGAATGAACTAAATATTCTTATGTTGCCGATGACATCACTAAACAAATTATCTCAGCTCTTGATGCTACTTTTCAAATATAAAAAAATATTTAAATTTCCCCAGAGAGATAATAACAGAATAATAACGCAAAATTGATTCAAATTTTATTTATATATTTCATCACAACAGATCTAATGTTAAAACCGTAATCACTTACCATAATCCTGGGCACACACCAGAGGTGACATATAAAGTCGCAACTACTGCATTTCACCACTGTGTTCGAACCGTTCAGCGCAGACGCATGACAAATTTGGCACAACTTCCCCTTCGTTGGATTCCAAGAGAAGAACTCATGCACACCAACAAACCGGCCGCTTTGGTTAGCTACAGTCGCGGTTGTAGTTGTACGTTGTACCACATCCACGTTCTCGTTCGAATCAATCGCAACCACACCGCCCGCGACGGCACGATTTTGTCTTTTGGTGAATGATGATGACGACGATGCCTCAGATTTGTTGGACAATTGTGTTTGCCTGTGGGTGTTGGCGCGCTGAATTGTTTGATTGGAACCGATGTTTTTTGGATGAAGAGTAACTATGCGAGTGGTGGTCGTATAGTCGTTGTTGTTATTGCACTCACTAATTCGAAGATGCGTGCCATGTTTCTCCACGATTTTAACGATGTCTTCTTCATCAATGAATGGGATGGCATCGCTGTGGGATACACCGACACCTGTTGTTGACGTTCCGTTTTGTTTATTTTGACTGTCATGATCACGTTCTGAAAAGACGCTCAGGCGAGGAGATTTTAAATGATTGAAGCTTACATTCCCGGGTACGCTTTGTTTTGATGATTTGACAAAGGGTAATCTATCATAATGACCGGTATTCGAGTCGTTGCACTCAACTGCTTGTGATGGTGGCAATACGTTTATCGATGATGGCTCATTTAGTTTGTTGGCTTTACGTTCAAATATTAGCTGACTGTAAGTGGTGTCTTCTTCATCGTGATACAAGCATTGTGGTTGTGGAGATGTATTCAAATTTAGGTCAACTTTGTCTGTTGAAAATTTGACGGTGCTCGGTGACGGTACCCTTTGTTCTTCGCCGCTTTGAAGTGCGTGAGAATTTTTAGCGTGCTTGGTGGTTTTCTTGGGTCGCTGTTTTTCCTTTGACGACGACTTGGAGTGCTGTATATTGCCCTCTGAGTTATTGTTGTTAGAAGCGATGTCTGTTTCTAGGTTATAATTCCTTTGGTAGTTATCATCTTTAGTAGGGGTTTGAATTATTTTTGCGTTGCGTTTATTATCCCGCTGAAAAGAAAAAAAAGGGAAGGTACACCGTTAAGATTAACTTGCAGGAAAATATTTAAAAATGTATTCAGCTGAGCAGTTTGTCAATTGCACATGAGCGTTTTACAATATTTGCTCAGATTGAGGCTAAGACATGTGTTTGTTATTCACGTCGTGCTTGACACATTAACGGCAGCGATAATTGCTCTGTGTTTTCAACTGAAGTTCTGAATATGGTCTATACCTGTTTAGAAATATACTTGCCTTTGCTGGCCGAAGTATATAATTGACTACCTTATGAAAACAATTAGCTAATAATGATGGGCAATGTATATTTCACTAAAATTGATAATAGTTTCTTAACCTGAACAGGAAGCATATAAGATATAAGCGGGATCGGAATATTCAATATAATTATATTTATTTGTTCCTGACATATATAAATCCATTGATATCATTTTCGTCGAAGTCGAGGTATTACTTTTTTAGGGCTGAGTCTGGAAAGTCAACAGGTTTTTATTTTCCAGTACTCCAGGTGTTTTAACAGCTCATTTGTTATCTTTGTTATTTGTTAATGTTAACTGTTTCCAACTGAATTTAATTATGAGAATGCTTTCGCTTCGTAAAATGTTCATCAAACAGTAGTTAATAAGTAATTGGGGTGAATGGTAAATATATATATATATATATATAAGCTTCAGTATTCTCGAAAACGGTCCATTCTTTCAGCAAAATTCTCTTTGTGAGGGATACTAGATGTCAATACGATGGTTTGTAGCTATAAAACATGTTTGTATGTGCGTTAATTTTTGTTTTGGAGCGCTTCGGAAGAAAAACAATGAAAATCACTATTGGAACAATATTGGTCGATTCCCATTGAAAGCAAAGTTAATATGCTTTTATCCGGTTTTCAAATCTGGTCCAGTCACCAAAAAATTAACGGCAATATTACTGGAGTTGTCGATCAGTGGGTGTAGTCTGACTATGGGTATCACAAGGGACCAACATGGTCTAAGAGTGTTGGCGATTTCACTGGCAGCCCACTCTACATAACCTAACCTAACCTAACATCGATGTACCTGATGGTGACGGAAAATAAGTCCGAACTTAAGTATGTAGGGTAACTGCATGCTTATTGTATCATCCATCTTAACCATCATCCATTTAAACCTTATAGTCGATTGTATAGTCACTTTCCGGCTTTGTAACCTGGTTCCTTCGTTGGCCTTATTGCTGACTTCCTTGTTATGGACCGTTTGCTCATTCTAGAATGTCTGTTTCGACTACTTCGTAACCATTTTGCGATTTTGAGAAGTCCGAACTTAAAACAAACCCCGTGCAAAGTGCGTTCAATTAACTTCCGCTGATGTTCTGTTATATTGGCACAAATTATATTAAAGTTGTTTGTATTTATATTAAAAACGCAGAATCATAAATACAAAATTCAAGTTCAGTCTATATGATGGAGTCAAAAGATGCAAGATGCAAACTACAAACTTCATTAAGGAATTTTACAAGGGCATCCGAGGTTGTTGCCAACTATTATTTATTGATCTTCGAGCTACTATTGTAATACTCCCAATTGTTCATTGTAATCATTGAAGATATGCCGTAAATAACATGTTTAATGTAAGTTGTTGCATCTAATGCGTAGAACAGAAGACCTTCACAGCTACGCATTACGAATAATAATGTTAACTAGATAAACATACTTAGTTACATACAATTCAAGGGAATACTACAAAGTAAAATTAATATTGCAAAAGTCGACAGCCATATATTGACAAGTAGTAATTGGTTTATATAAGTATATTTTTTTCCGCGGGGAGTATGGAAGACGGAGAAGCAGCATTGATCACAAAATCGTATGGTTAACTTATCAATAAGAATGTATAACGTTCACATTGCTTTGTTCATGCAACTTGTGAGTTGAGTAATAGCGTGGTAAATTCGGCAGAATTTTATTTTGGCATCTTTGTAACTGAGCACAGTCGTGCCAAACAGAAGCACCGTAGAGTAGAATAGATTGAAAAATAGATTTATACAATATCTTATTTTCAATACTATTTTAATATATTTCTACGTTTTATCTATAGTAAAATATACATATATAGTATATGTAGTGAAAGTTGATTTTTTATCGATCAAAATCCCAGGATATCTTCAGTGTTCAGTCTGTATTTATAGAACCCATTTGGAGTGTACATTGTTAGGCAAAAACAGTTTTTACGCGTGTACCATTTGAAAAAGTATTTTTCTAATTTAGAAAGAGCAGTGTAAACATCCAGATAATAAGTTCCAGATGTGAATATTGTTGTGTCAACAGCAAACATTGCAATGTTAATATTATGACCGAGATTAGGAATGTTAGACACAAATATATGAAACAGTGTTGTACCGAGTACTGTAACTTGAGGTAATCCATATTTTGTACTTTGGATAAAGCATTTTACGTTTTGAACTTTTACTATAAACTTTCTATTATTTAAACTTTGTACAATTTTAATAATTTTTTTTAAAGTCTAACTTGATTCGTTTTTATATCAATGCATCATTTCAAACTGTAAATTGAATTCTTTAACTTCCTTAATAATTACAATATTGATTTAGCATTAATATCTGAAACATGGTTAAACGCAAATGATCGATTGTCCAACTCTAAGTATAAATGTTATCGTCTAGATAGGGAAGAGAGAAGTGGTGACGGTGTTGCCGTAGTAATAAAACGCTCGATAAAGCACAATTTGCTACCAATATTAAGTACGAAATTAATAGAAATCAATCAAATTCCCTTTGCTAATGGACTCTCATTAAAAGTTTTTAGTGCTTACTTTCCTGGCGGAAAAACTTCTACTCGGATACAAACTGATGTGCGAAACGACTATCTGAAGCTGGTTAACACTAATGACTTATTTCTCATAGGTGGTGATTTTAACGCCAGACATAGGAATTGGTGTTGTGGTAGAGATAATCGATAGGGTACTATTTTCTGACATCCATTCGAGATACCATTTTGAAATTCTCTTTCCTACTAATACTACTCACATTCTATCAGCCAGAATGAAGAATTCATCAACGTTAGACATATTTCTTACTAATACACCTGAACTTTTTACATCTCCTATATCATTTAATGAATTGAGTTCGGATCATTTACCAGTTAAGTGTAGTGTATTATTATCTCCTGCTAATTGTCGATGAGAACATTAACAGCTTTACAAATGCCAAAGAAAATTGTACTACCACATTTTATTATCGATATGATCAAGCTCAGAAATACTTACAGATCCAGATGGAGACGGACGTGAAATGACTTCTACCTAGGAGAATTTAAGAAAATGAATGCCCTTGTAAAATTCCTTAAGTCTCGAAGCTTCAAGGTATTTATTAATCAAACCTTCTCTGACAGCCAATTTACCAAAGCCGGAGTTCCACAAGGATCCGTTCTTGTCTCCTGCTAATTGTTGTAATCAAGTATATGACTTTAAAAATGCCAACTGGAATCTATTCAGAAGGCTTACTCGTTAAAAACTAGAAAATGTCATAGTTCCAAATACTATTCAACCTCAAATCGATGAGAACATTAACAGCTTTACAAATGGTATTTTAGAAAGTATTGAGCAGTCGGTACCAAAGAAAATTGTAGTTATGCATTCATCCAAAAAACTACCACCTTTTATTATCGATATGATATAGCTCAGAAATACGTGCAGATCTAGATGGAGACAGACGAGAAATGACTTCTACCTAGGAGAATTTAAGAAAATGAATGCCATTGTAAAATTCACTATTGCGAACTTTAGGAATCAATCTTGGAACTATAGATTGCAAGGACTAGATAAGGGTACTAAAGCCTTTTGGAATATCGTTAGGTTTATAAAAAAAAAGAAAACATTTATTCCTCCCCTTAAAACGAATCTTCATCAGACGAATATTGAATCTACCGTTCAACAGACAGTAAACCTTGTAGATTCATACTCCTCATTTGAAAACAGTTATCCAGTTTCCTTTGGTGAAGTTAAGGACATTATTTGTAGTCTTAAAATAAGAAAATCAACTGGACATGACAACTTACATATATCTTAAAATCTCTCCAAATTTGCTCTCAATATATTGGCTGAAATCTTTAACAACTGTCTTAGATTGGGATACTTCCCTAACAAATGGAAAGTCGTTAAGATTATACCCATTCTAAAACCTAGTAAAGCTCCTGATCTGCCCTGTAGCTATAGACCTATAAGCCTACTAAGTTCTCTTAGTAGTAAGTGCTTGGAAAAAATTATAAAAAAAAAGTTGTCTCCTTTATTGATAGAGTAATTCGATATTACTAACTCAACAATTTGGTCAGGGCATATCATAGTACTTTGCATCAAGATCCGTTCTTGCACCAGTCTTATTCAACATATACACCTTTGATTTCCCTAACTTGAGAAACTCTAATATTGCCTTCGTTGCTGACGATACTTGCATTTATCCTCAGATTCATTTGGTTCCAATGTTGAAACTAATCTCCAATCTGGATTAAATGAAATTTTAGTGTATTGTGGCAATTGGAAAGTTAATGTCAATGTTTCAAAGACTCAAGCTATCTTTTTTACTCGTATAAGAAAAGCTTGCTTTCTTCCAAGCAACAATCATTCCCTCAACGGTACTCAAATTGAATGGAAATCAAACGCAATCTTGGTATATACTGTAACCGATAGAAATAGCAATAATAAATCACTTGAATATATTTTTTCCTCTTTCTTTCGCAAACTAGAGTGAAGAGTGAATCTTTATTCATGTTCACTGCTCTCACACCGGTAGTTCCTTTTACATGTTTATCTCTTTTTTTAGAAGAGTGACTGAATTCGTTATAAGGGCTGCTACAATACCTAGATAAGAAATTAATATTCAGTCTCCATGTCCAAGAAATAATCAAAAAGGTTAATGCAACGATTAGGATTCTGTACCCTTTTATATGTAGGGAATCAAAACTCAAAATAAATTGCTTAAGCTGATCCTAAATCTGCCTTGGTTTTTCTCTACAAAAGAACTCCATAAAATAGCTAATGTAGAAATGATTACTACAAGAACTGAACGACTTTATCAACGTTATATAAACTCATGCTTATCATCCAACAATGACTTAATCTCAAGCTTAGCTACATAACCAGTTCAGTAATTTTGATCTGATATACCCTTACAACAATTGTTACTTATTATATATGTATCTATTTATTTATTTATTTATTTGTTTATTATTTATTTATTTATTTATTTATTATTTATTATTTATTATTTATTATTTATTATTTATTATTTATTATTTATTATTTATTATTTATTATTTATTAATTATTATTTATTATTTATTATTTATTATTTATTATTTATTATTTATTATTTATTATTTATAACTTATTATTTATTATTTATTATTTATTATTTATTATTTATTATTTATTATTTATTATTTATTATTTATTATTTATTATTTATTATTTATTATTTATTATTTATTATTTATTATTTATTATTTATTATTTATTATTTATTATTTATTATTTATTATTTATTATTTATTATTTATTATTTATTATTTATTATTTATTATTTATTATTTATTATTTATTATTTATTATTTATTATTTATTATTTTATTATTTATTATTTATTATTTATTATTTATTATTTATTATTTATTATTTATTATTTATTATTTATTATTTATTATTTATTATTTATTATTTATTATTTATTATTTATTATTTATTATTTATTATTTATTATTTATTATTTATTATTTATTATTTATTATTTATTATTTATTATTTATTATTTATTATTTATTATTTATTATTTATTATTTATTATTTATTATTTATTATTTATTATTTATTATTTATTATTTATTATTTATTATTTATTATTTATTATTTATTATTTATTATTTATTATTTATTATTTATTATTTATTATTTATTTGATTTATTATTTATTATTTATTATTTATTATTTATTATTTATTATTTATTATTTATTATTTATTATTTATTATTTATTATTTTTTATTATTATAATTAATATAAATATTATTTATTATTATTATTTATTATTTATTATTTATTATTTATTATTTATTATTTATTATTTATTATTTATTATTTATTATTTATTATTTATTATTTATTATTTATTATTTATTATTTATTATTTATTATTTATTATTTATTATTTATTATTTATTATTTATTATTTATTTATTTATTATTTATTATTTATTATTTATTATTTATTATTTATTATTTATTATTTATTATTTATTTATTATTTATTATTTATTATTTATTATTTATTATTTATTATTTATTATTTATTATTTATTATTTATTATTTATTATTTATATTTATTATTTATTATTTATTATTTATTATTTTTTATTTATTTTTTATTATTTATTTTTTTTTATTTATTTTTTTTTTTTTATTAATTTTATTATTTATTATTTATTATTTATTATTTATTATTTTATTATTTATTATTTATTATTTATTATTTATTATTTTTATTATTATTATTTATTATTTATTAGTTATTATTTATTATTTATTATTTATTATTTATTTATTATTATTATTATTATTATTTATTATTTATTATTTATTATTTATTATTTATTATATTATTATTTATTATTTATTATTTATTATTTATTATTTATTATTTATTATTTATTATTTATTATTTATTATTTATTATTTAGTTATTTATTATTTATTTTTATTTTTATTATTATTTATTTTTATTATTTATTTTTTTATTTTTTTTATTTATTATTTATTATTTTTTTTTTATTTATTATTTATTATTTTTTTTATTTATTATTTATTATTTTTTTTATTTATTATTTATTATTTTTTTTATTTATTATTTATTATTTATTATTTATTATTTATTATTTATTATTATTATTATATTTATTATTTATTATTTATTATTTATTATTTATTATTTATTATTTATTATTTATTATTTATTATTTATTATTTATTATTTATTATTTATTATTTATTATTTATTATTTATTATTTATTATTTATTATTTATTATTTATTATTTATTATTTATTATTTATTATTTATTATTTATTATTTATTATTTATTATTTATTATTTATTATTTATTATTTATTATTTATTATTTATTATTTATTATTTATTATTTATTATTTATTATTTATTATTTATTATTTATTATTTATTATTTATTATTTATTATTTATTATTTATTATTTATTATTTATTATTTATTATTTATTATTTATTATTTATTATTTATTATTTATTATTTATTATTTATTATTTATTATTTATTATTTATTATTTATTATTTATTATTTATTATTTATTATTTATTATTTATTATTTATTATTTATTATTTATTATTTATTATTTATTATTTATTATTTATTATTTATTATTTATTATTTATTATTTATTATTTATTATTTATTATTTATTATTTATTATTTATTATTTATTATTTATTATTTATTATTTATTATTTATTATTTATTATTTATTATTTATTATTTATTATTTATTATTTATTATTTATTATTTATTATTTATTATTTATTATTTATTATTTATTATTTATTATTTATTATTTATTATTTATTATTTATTATTTATTATTTATTATTTATTATTTATTATTTATTATTTATTATTTATTATTTATTATTTATTATTTATTATTTATTATTTATTATTTATTATTTATTATTTATTATTTATTATTTATTATTTATTATTTATTATTTATTATTTATTATTTATTATTTATTATTTATTATTTATTATTTATTATTTATTATTTATTATTTATTATTTATTATTTATTATTTATTATTTATTATTTATTATTTATTATTTATTATTTATTATTTATTTATTTATTTATTTATTTATTCATTTATTTATTAATTTAATTATTTATTTATTTATTTATTGTGTGCATGATGTATTTATTAATTACTTATTAAGTTGCCTATGAGTTATTTATTAGGATTGTCTCGAACAATATGCATGTTGAAATCAAACCGTGATAACTCGCTCTTCCCCGGACGAAATACATATAGCATTTTTGTTACCTTATTTTATATAATTTTATCTTTTATTCTTTGTTTATTGAAGGTTTTTAGTGGATTTTCCTCCAAATCATCACAATAACAATAAAATAAATAAAATGAGTATTTGAAAAATTTTATTATTTTGTAGATGTATGTACGATTAAAAATAAAAATCAAATCTCTGTATATAAGACTTGTAAACAAATAATTGTAAAATGTATGCCACAATAAAAATGTAATGTAAAGCCAATTCCAGTCAATTCTTTAGATTGGAATTTATCTTTAACATATTTTTTTATTATGATTTCCTTTATCACTTTTTCTAAGATTTTGCATACACAACTTAGTAAGCTTGTAGGCTTAGAACTATAATAAAAATAAGTCGGACCAAGGGGATATATTAGGCGTAGAATTTAATTAGTTTTGTACAAATGTGTTGGATTTCATATAGTTTGCAGACCGTGGAATATAAACAGCAAATAATTTATTCATTTATTTATTTATTTATCTACCCAGTTTTTCTTTTACAGATTACAGAAATATGCATATTATATAAATATTTTTACAATTAAGTTAAATGTATAATTTAACAAAAATGCTTTAAGCTCAGATCTGTAAATCACAATCTGTGCACATTGAATTGTAACATTCTATACATTTTGCAAGGGTTTAATTTAAACAATATGAATGCATATGCACAGGTTTATAAAAAAACTCTTTTTGAATAAACATGTGATGAAACATGTAGATTGCACCAAATCGTCACATGCAATGTAGACGTTAATGAATAAATATGCATGTTCGTATTTGCAGAGAGGCTGCGTTCAACAAGTTTGCGATAAACGTATGCACAACTTGAAGCGCAATACCGTGACTTTCAACATACATTATTTCTCCTACCTTACTCTATGCTACTTCTTCACTATGTTATATTATTTGTTGACTCTTTTTACTTCCTATACTAGACTGATCGCACATCATGCTCTGTTTCCGACGATAAAAACACCAGCATTGAAATACCTTAACCTATTTACAAGTCACGAGTTGGCTACTCATGCGAATTAATTATTTAGTGCGTCAACTGAACAATGCTTCCTAAATGATAATCTCATCGCGTGTTGTATGTGACACACCCCTTTAGTATTGAAGCCGGGGTGGGTTTGTTTCAATTGCAGAAACCACTGCGGACGGGAAGTTGAAATTCATCGTGCAAAATCACATCCATTCACATTGGCGGCAACGATGCCATGCTAACAAATGCAACAACAAACTGTAGGAGAGCTATACAGAAATATCTGAACGATCAAGAGAGTAAATGCTTTCCATGAGAATCATAGTACCCGCAGCCAAGATTTCAGATAACAAAGCATTTTCAGAGAGTGAATAGAAGGCAGCTGCTGCTAATCAGTTGGCGAAAGATCGTGGAAAATACCTCGTCTATTGAGCAAACGCGTACAAAACATCCGGTGTGCAGTGGTTGCTTTCTGTTCATCTCACTTGGGGATGAATGATCGACTAATAGTGCATTGTGATAGGATACATGAGTACAATTAGAAGGATAAAAGACGAGATTTATGACTTAAAATTATTCGCGTGCCAAGGTATCAGTACTTTATACTTTTTAACGATAAAAGTTCAAGGAAAAATGATGGATGATTGTGAAATGCAACCTTGAAACGGAGTTTGTTTGCGGAGATATAGACACGTGATTAAAGCTAGAGTAATAATCACTACCTATGAAGAGTTGATGAAGAGTACAAATGAGAAGAATAATCAAAAAACCAACATCACTGCTGTGGAACTCGTGCAAGTGTTTTTGTATTATTTAATTTATGAACAAGTAGTCGACATTGACTGACTGACATATCGACAATTAGAGAAAATCAGGAAAATTTAGGTAGATCATGGAACGATGGAAGAAAAAATACAAATTCCCAAAATAACTCAAACCTTGATGTTGCCCCCTGGCTATTTCAGATCTAAGTGAACTAGTTGTAGAAGTTATTTTCATCCACTACAAAATATAAGTGATGACAAACATTTGTAACGTGAACCAGATAATACCAATAATAATATAACGTTTTTTTTTTAAATAAAACCAATATTTCAAAAACGGAAAGTAAAAAAGTTTTCGGATTTCGACGACATCTGAAAAAAACTATAAAAAATATATGAGATACGAATTTTCACTGCCAAGAGTCTCAGGTTGTTCAGGATGAGGTTGAAAAATTTTCGCGGTTGTAACTAAAGTTCAACCCAAATTTGTAGCTACTCATGTTACTTTTACAGTTACTCCTCCCACCAGTATGCTAAGAATGAGTTATTCTACTAGAGTCTTGGGATAACACATCAATGTAGATCCTGAGGCCTTTTTCTTGTTTGTTGGGGTGTCATACAACAAAACGAAACCAAATGCCAATTTGTTTTATTGCAAGGCATTGTATATTGTCTTTCTCTCGTGGTTTACGATTAAAATAGCACAAATATGTTAAGTATGACTTCAACCAAGTTGATGTGTAGCATTGGAAACAACAGACGTAATATCGTGCTGTACAGCAATAGACTCATTAATTGATGTTGGAGTTCTTTATTATGTCTCTTTAGTTAATCTCTTAAATGTATCTTACAGATATGTATACAATCTGAAATTTGATTCAGGCTGATTTATAATGCGTTCGATATTTGGCTCCCCTGTCTTTACTAAAAAAATAAAGTATTAAAGTTTCTTAACTTTCTGGGCTAAATTACGATCCAAACTTCGCAGTGAAATATGTGTCAGTTTTTTGTGTGCTTCTTTATATCACTGTTCTTACTGCATGTATAAAATCATGGGGAAATAATTATAGTGGTTTTTATACTCTCGTACGTTGCAAGACGTCATGGCACACAACACAGCGTACATACATTTTTTTAAATCCAAACATTGAACAAATTCTCTCACTCAAATTTAACATAAATAAAAGACCTCACAGCGATAACCAACCACTTGGGAAATTTTCAAGAATGAATATGTTCTTTGAACTGTAGTTGGTCTAATTATGTGTTTCAAGCAGCTTTTGTTTTTCAAATACGGTCCTAAGGACTTGAAATACACCAAAAAACCTTGGAGCAGCAATTGAAAAAAACCTCTATATATTTTACTCAAAATTAATCACACTTACAAATCGATTAATTAGTGCACGGTTTAATATTTTTCTAGCGGCAAACAAACGGGGTGAACATGTGTTCTTCACATTATCTGCTCCAAGCAGAACGCGCATTTAAAGGGAGAGTTCCTGTTGAACCTATAAATAGATTTTTAATTTGCCTCTATTGTAGGCCACATGCCTGCAGTATATGCAGAGGAAATGAAAGTGTGATAAGTGAAGCGGCTCTTCTCAAGCCCAATACATGGGACAGCAATTGTCAAAAGGGAGAACCAGTCACTTTTCCAAATTTATCTCTTATGGATGGATTAAACAATTATGAGGAAAGTGCACATTTTTGTATTCGACGGAGAAAGAAATTTATCATCTTTTTTATAGGAATCAAAATATCACTGTGAACTTAAGGATTCGAGGGTGGCGCTGCCGGAGGCTATAAAATGCGACAAATTAATGATACTATAAATGCCCATGCATGTGATGAGTGATTTATAATGGCAATGGATATATTGGCTTAAGTGCTGAAACGGCTAAGTATTCCACTTGGTACATTTGAAATGTCACATCTTATTTATGCATTTATAATTCTATTTTTACAACTTCTATAAAAAGTATTTGAAACATATTTAGATACCGGTCGAAAGTAAAACGCTATATCGTCCACTATTCAATTTTTGTTCGTCTAAAAGTATCAAGTTACTGTATTGTTCAGTTTATTGAGAAGTTTAAACAAATTAAACAACACTGCAACAAAACCAAAAGTTTATCGAAAAAGAAATCTGATAATTTATTGACATAAGTGAACAATTTGATTTCGAGCAACGGACGAACGCATCTCTAGAGCGACATACCGACATATAATTTTTTTGTGCTCTAAACTAATAATCTTAAGATTAGTCCGACTAAAACTAAATAGTCGACTAAAATATTGGGCAGTATTAACCAGCCAAAAGCCGAATTTAACCAAAAACAAATCAATATAAAAAAATTTCGATAAGCCTCGTAAAAATATTCAAATCAATACTACTGCACACATAAACTTCATCACTTCAATCAGAAATATTCCATTTTTCCACTTCCAATTTTAGTTGTTCAATGTCGAAAACAGGAAGCAATTAAGAAACAGTTGGACACCTCAAAAAAATAACAACAAACAAAAAGCTACCGAACGTTCCCTTTCAAATAGTACATAATCCGCTGCAAACATTTGCTACTACAAAGTGGAACGACAATACATCACGCATTACTTACAACTCAACAATGGTATTCAAAATGTATAAATTATACAAGTCAATGGTTGAATGGATTAATCCAACTCACATCCACCACC
The DNA here is from genome assembly GCA_907269125.1 of Eristalis pertinax. NCBI lineage: Eukaryota > Metazoa > Arthropoda > Insecta > Diptera > Syrphidae > Eristalis > Eristalis pertinax. The sequence continues at coordinate 55,077,150 of OU026149.1, read as the reverse complement.
AGACCCATCGACCCAAAAACATTTTCATCAACACCGTCCAACAGCATATGTTCCCATATCATCACCGTGCATCTTTGAATCGTTTTTATTTTTGGTATTCAAATAATTCAACTCGTAGCACTGATTGAAATGGCTTAGGTGCACAATTCGCTCGGTTTAAGCACTAAACACAGTCCCATATACATTCCCTATCTGCGGTCGAATGTTAGCCGGTGACACTAAATCGCATAATGAAATGGTGTGTGGCCGAGATTTAAGATTATATGTGTGCGTCCGTGCACATGACATCAATGCATCGCTTTTGATGCTATTCTCTGCTTATACAGTCAACGCTGATGTCAGTTTCGGTCTATTTAGTTCAAGTATAATACGAAAACTCGTTGATAAGCAATTTCCTTAGTGCTAGAGTTGGATCTTTTTAAAAATAGCGAATCGCTTAGAAACAACGTGCCCTCAATGAAGTGCCCGTATATGCGAACAGATATAAGATTGTATGCTTCGAATTACTGCGTACTAGTGGATGCTGTCAATGTGTGTGGGATCTTACTTTTAAATTTGTTGCATATGCCGCCAGTTCAATAGGTTTTCTTTGAACGGTAGAATGTTAATTTTAATTAATCATTTGCGCTATGGTTCAACTAGAATTCGATTATGGGATCGAACACAAACAGATGTTCTGTACTCGCAATTCTGGAGAATAATCCAAAATTCGTTTAACTTTATTTTGGATGGAATGACATCATTCCATCATAAGCACATTTTAATAAGTAATTTATAAAATAAGACAATGATTTTTTGTTATTCTGCAAGAGACATTTACCTATACAAACAGCAGAAAGTGAAGTGGCTTAAGAGTGCACTTACACCAAAGTATGTCCATTTTACTATCGCACTGATTACCCCTGAGTTAGGCGGACTGAAAACTTATTTAATTTTTTTTTAAACTGTCGATGCATGTGTCTCTAAGAATCTGTTGTGTGCGCAACATAAATTCAATTTATTTCAAGCGAGAATGGCACTCTTCGCAAGCAATTCCGCTTCCATGAATTCGTGGCCTGGTAAATAGGTTTAGAGACCGCTTAAACCAGGATAGTACTTCTTGTGCTTAAAAAGCGAGAAATTTTGTCAGGAAATCGCGTACAAAGAACGAGTTTTAACTTAGTTCTCTAGAGAATATCCAAAAATGAATTTGCTCTTTCGAGATGATACTGCTTGATGAGAAATCGCATACAAAGAACGAGTTTTAACTTGATAAGAATTGCAATGTATTTGGGCCATAATAATTGATCGTATCCATAGCCGTATGATACGTGATGAAGATGAGAAATAGTGCTTGTATCTTATCGTATCATTGTTTTAGATTACTTCAACTAATCCCCAAATTTGTATTTTATATACAATTTTATGGCTTCTCATTTTCAGCTTTATATTATTGATATAAAAATTAGATAATTAGAATAAATTTATTGTTGAATCCCGTTTCTAGTCAAATGCGTGAGTCTGAATTTAAATGTAAATAAAGTTTCGAAAAGAATAATAATAATAACACTCTCTAATCAATTTTTATTCATAATATTAATTGTACGAAAGATGAAAATGCTAAAGATGGTCAAACTGTGGTGCTTGAATTTTTCTAATCCATGCATTATTGAAACGTACAGGATTCTTAACTTTTTTAAATTTATTTCAACTCTTTACTTTGACAATATTTTTATCTGAAATCAAAATACCAAAGAATTGCGGAAAATGAATATTAGGAAGGAATTATGTTTATATTAAACACGAATTTGAACGGGTCTTACAATTATAGATTAAAAACAAATGTTCCTCCTACATATTTAATTAAAGATTACACATAGATAATAAGTAACATTTTAAATTCGTAATTTTATGTATTTATTCGGTTAAGCATTTATTAACGAATATTTCTTTTTTTTTCGTTAATTTTTGTTTTATTTTAAAATTCATTTTTTTACATGCTAGACAAAAATATCTAAAACTAGCTTCACTAACTTAAAAATCGTTCTTTCATCTAACCTACTTACCCTATACGGGTACTCTAAGCTATTCTGAACTAAATTTTGATGTGCCTTTCGGCTTAGACTGCTTTTTTCCTGTCTTTATGGACAATTGTTATTATTTTGATTTGGCCAAGAAAACTGGTAAAAAAAACTATCTTAACCTATCTTAAACTAACTTAACCTAATATCAAAACTTATAAACTAACTTAACTATGTCCGGTCTAACTATCCAGCGGTGGCGGGGACTGGTTTTGGTGTAACCACCAGTAAAATTGCCGTTCTTTGGCAGACTCCCTCCTGTCTTGAGCAGAGATCGCTCTACCGAACCGGAGGAGACTGAGCGACATCCCGTACGACATGGAAGATGACAGGACATCCTTCTGAAGCCTGTATTAGGGCAATTGTGTCGAGATAGAGGAAAGTTTTAGGAGGAATAAAGCCGGTGAGGTGCACTCTCTCATGGTACTTAACATTGGGGCAGTAAGCCCTCGTTAGGATAGAACTTCTTATACCCAGACTCGGGTGTACGATACAACAAGAGACAAGTGCGAAGACATTGTCTACCGAACAACCTCATCTTTTCTCACATTGAACCACAGTGGACAACCGTAGGTCATAACAGGCCGGATGAGGGCCATGTAGCAGATTACCTTCACTCTGGTGTCAAGTTGGCTGCTGTAAAACAATCCCCTTGCACAGCAAAGGCCTTTTTAGCTTTCGTCAGAGCAATATATACATATATGTTTGTCAAAATACAGGTATTGATCCAACCAAATGCCAAGATACCTTACTACACTTTTCACATCCAACGGTCGTCCTTGCGGGTCAATAATGCCGAACTTACACAATTGTGCGAATTTGTTCGAAGTCACGTTGCAACAAGTTATTTATTACTTCGACCTTCGTACCTGATCTGTACGCTACTAGATCATCGGCATACGCGATTAAGTGCGGCATGGAACCTATAAGATCTGCAGTGAATATTGAGAACAAGATCTGTGAACCAACCGCGCCCTGTTGCAGCCCATTTTGTATGTCAAAGACCGTGGCAGAAGTTACATCGCCACTTTTCACTACGAAATTTCTACCTGTTATCATGTCATAGTATAGCAATGGTCCCTCCAACCAAACGGTGTCGAATGCCTTCTCCAAGTCAATCAGACAGGCACCTATACATTGTTTTTTGTCTTTGTTCCATTGAATGTCAGATACCAATTTAGACGCGGCATGTATGGTTTCATGCCCCGCCCTGAATTCGAACTGATTGTCCGGTATGATTTTATTTTCGAATAACTATCTTTTCAAAAACCTTGCTAAAGGAAGAAGATTGATTGACCGGAGATTTGCCTTTGTCCCGTTTAGGGATTGCTTGCACCACAGCTGTTTTCCAGTGTGCCGGGTAATAAGCATTACTCAGCGCATTGTTGAACAGTGATGTGTAAATCTGTACTGCTTCGGGGGGAAGATGGCGGAGCACAATATTCGGTATTCCATCGATTCCCACTCACTTTTTCTTCTTTTGCGAGTTAAAAATACTCTGTAGATCTTCTTCAGCAATCAAGATGTAATTCCCATCATTGGCGACGGGATTATTTGACATGTTCTCGGCACTGAACCTGGTGAAACCAGTATTCTCAGATCCGTCTCGTTTCGGAGATCGAAGTGGTTTAGCGAGGCTCTGTGCTCCAGGTCTTGATTCGGTCTACGAACCTCGTTGACCGTATACACTCGCTGGAATACAGCACCAATTGCTTTCACCTTCGCCTGGGGATCTGCAACCACGAAGAAGTCATAATCTAGCACTACCCATCTGGATCGATGCCAATTGAAGTCAGTAAGTGTTGATTGATTGTCGTCCTAGGAAGTCTAACGGTCTAAATGTCGTTTTGATCTTTCCACCGAAATATTTTATTTACTTGTGGCAACATACCCGGGTTGGTACAGCGGGGATTTTATTGCCCCAGTGCAAGCTTATAGCCAAGCTATAATTAATACGTATTAGCTGTTGGAGGTTCCGACTCCGACTTCAATGCCCTGACTTCGGCGTTTTGTGGATCTGTAAACCGCCTATGCAAGAGTTTGAGTCTTGACAGCAGTCTACTTTTATGCGCGTGAAGTGCATCGATGGTAGCATTTCGATAAACATCGTTGTCATCAATTTGTACCACCTTCGGAATAGTCTTTAGTCCATGGTATGTTTGATTACATCGTCCATTTTAATGAGGTACCTGTCAATCTCTTCGTTCCTAAGACTTCTGTTGGTTGGAGGATTGATTCCACTCAAACGTAGTTCTGTGGATAAAGTCCTGGAGAAGCGTGGCCATCGGGTCTTATTATAAGTATAAGGATTCCTCTGGACATACTCCTCCAGTTCTTCCAGTCCGCAATGATCACTCTCGTACTCCACCGCAGTTAGACAATTCCGTGTGCGTCTTTTCACGTTAAGTATCGCCAGGCGTCTGTTGTCTGTCGATCAGCAGACAGGACCCGCATCAGGGATACGATGGCCTGTCAGTTGCAAGCAAATCTAGCTTGAAGTCAATATTGTGCTCTGCCAACCAGTTATACAGTGGGGTCCCCCTGTCGTTATGCACTCTGTTGCCCCATTCTCTATGCTTGGAGTACAAATCACCAGCAATGATATAATAGTTTTCCTCCAAGCTCAGTCGGAGGCTAGTGAAAAGAGTGAAAAGAGTATCGACATCTGAAATGAAGTTGCGATTGAGGGCAGGATTGTTAGCCGCTTTCCACCCTGGAGAGGAATGCGTGGCAATACACGTTTTTAGCACTTGATATTTCCGCACTTCACTGCTATACATGACCTTATGACAATGGACTTTTTGATTAAGAGAGCGACCCCGCCCCCTCGCAAGGATTGGGGACGGTCTCTTCTAATTACGTGGTAATTTTTGTACCAGAGTTTGCGCGTCTGGTTCAGCTTAGTTTCGCTGGCCATCAGCACGTCTGGATTGTGAGTTTGCAAAAGGTTACCAAGCGTTAATTTTCGTTCTGTATTAATCAGCGAATTCACATTCACTGCTAGAATCTTAAGCTTACTAGCTGCGTGCGTAGCCATCAAACCCTTGATGCGTTTGGCACTCAAATACCGTCGAATAGATCAATTCTACTCGCGCTGCTTGCTCTTGGAACTGTTTTCGAGCTGAGCGATCTGCCCCTAGATGGAGAGCAGTACCGCCATTAGATCCAGATTCGCTTCAGGTTGCGTGGCCACTGGGACCGGGGCCACCTTCGGCACTGTCTGTTGTACCGGTCGCCTTCCTGATGCCATTAGGGCGAATATTTCTTCCGGCGTGTAAGTGTCAAGAATGATCTCCAAACGCTCTACCAAAGGATAAAACAACTACACAATCAGTAGCTATAATATTCGGACAAAAGCCTGATACATAGAGAACTCGTAGTCGATACTGGTCGATATCTGGTAATATTTCTTCTGCACACTGTTAAACGATGATGAAGGCAGAATGTTAGACTCCACATAATTGACGATGTAGAAGCGATATCGAGACTAAAGTTGAATAAAGATGTAGGTACAGCCTGACTGAATCACTAAATTAGTCTCCTTCCGAACATCAGCAGGGTATTTGAGAAGGTGATAAATAGAGCTCTGACCAACTGGACAGAGGACAAACATATTATTCCGGATAACCAATTCGGTTTCAAAGCGGGGCATGACACTATTCATGCCGCGTTGAAACCGGTGTCGGATATCCAATGGAACAAGAGCCAGAAACAATGTACGGGTGCCTGCCTGATTGACTTGGAGAAGGCCTTCGACACCGTATGGTTAGAAGGACCTTTTTACAAGCTCAATGGGCTAGGCATTAGTAAACCACTGCTGTACCTACTGTGTAACATGCTTACTGGTAAAAGATTCGTCGTCAAGAATGGCAATGTGACCTCTGCAGGTATATTTGAAGTAAAAAATGGTCTTCAACAGGGTGCCGTTAATTCGCCGATCCTGTTCAACATTTTCTTGAGCGATTTAATAAGTTCTCTTCCTCACGTAATTGCGTACGTCGACGACTTGATCGTAAGAGATCAGGTAAAAATATCGAGGACATCACTACTCTCTCGCAGGGTGACTTCGACTCATTCATGAGAACTTGCAATGACTGGAAGTTGAATATCAACGGCGTCGGCGGATACAAAAAAGAATTGGCGAAAGTTCGCAATTGTTAGTGACACGGGACACGGACTGTAGTCATATACCTAGGGATCTAGATCAATATTTATATTTTAACAAACACGTAGATGCTGCTCTAGCCCGAGCCCGAGGCGCTTTCGCTCTTACAGAGAGACTTTTACAACAGCCAACTCGATGCGAGGGTGAAGGTACTGCTGCATGGCCCCCATCCTGCCAATGCCCATCTATGAGTGTCCCGTGTAGTTTAACGTGAGTGCAAGCTTGATGGAAAAGATTCGGGTTTTTGAGAGGGCTTGTCTTAGGGCTTGTCTTCGCTTTTACAGAACACTCGGTACAAAAACTTCTACTCCAATAAAGTATTATACAACAGGGCGAACCTGATACAAGTGGACAATTTCTTGTTGAAATTAATTCGAGGCCATACTGCCAGAGCGATGAACTCAGTCAATAACTTGATCTCTGGGGCTTAGTACCCCAATGCACAATATCACGAACGGGTACGTCACAGTGGCTTCGTCCCCCCAGATGCTATTCTCCATTTAGACATGTACGGTATGTTACAAGATATAAATGCGGTACCGCTCATCTTTCACATCGCCCGTTCAACTGTGGATGGGCGACTCAACCACGACCGTTCCGTCGCACAACGAGCTGAGGAAAGTCTCCTTCGGTTCAGTACAGCGGTATCGAGTCGGGATATTGCTATGCAACATCGAAAGTTCTGGTGGCTGGGGAGCGAGGGAACTCCAGCGTCGAACCCTTCAGACCCGGGGTAAATAGGGTAGTGCGTATCCGCTTATGGGGCGCAGTCAGTGACAGTGAACTGTCTTGCAGTGGATAACTCAAAATACATCAGCTGCAACCTATGGCCGACTTCCATAGCTTAGTTTAGTTTTAAGGTAGTATTTAAGATGCATATATGTACTTACTTACTTACTTAAGGTGGCGCTACAGTCCGGGGTGGACCTGGGCCTCAACCAACAAGCGTCTCCAGCCAGCTCGATCTTTAGCTAGCTGTCTCCAGTTTCACACGCATAGTTGGTTGAGGTCCCTTTCCACTTGCGTGCGCCACCTGAGTCGCGGTCTTCCTCTACTGCGCCGTCCCTCGGAAGTGGATTCGAAGACTTTTCGGGCCGGAGTATTGGTTTCCATCCGCTCTACATGACCTAGCCATCTCAGTCTTTGGATCTTCACTCTTCTGGCTAAGTCGATGTCGCTGAACAGCCCGTATAGTTCGTCATTATATCTCCTCCTCCACTCAACGTCTATGCAGACGGGACCGAAAATCACACGAAGAATTTTCCTCTCGAAGCAACCAAGGGCAGCTTCATCCGCTTTTGACAAAGTCCATGCCTCCGCGCCATATAGCAGGACTGGGACGATTAAGGTCTTGTAGAGCGTTATCTTGGTTGTTCGAGAGAGGGCTTTGTTTACCAGTTGCTTTCTTAGCCCAAAGAAGCAGCGATTGGCAAGGGTTATTCTTCGTTTGATTTCAGCGCTGGTGTCATTGTCTGAGTTTATAGCGGTGCCTAGGTAGACAAAGTTTTTGACTACCTCAAAGTTATATCTGTCTGCTGTGACGTTCTGACCGAGACGTCGGTGTTGGGTGCCCTTTCTCGTTGACAGCATATACTTGGTTTTACCCTCGTTTACCGCTAAACCCATCTTCGCGGCCTCCGTTGCAATACCCACAAAAGCGCCATTGACATCACGCTGCGTTCTTCCAATAATGTCAATATCGTCGGCATATGCGAGTAGTTGGACGGATTTCTGAAAGATTGTTCCTCTGGTGTTGGCGTTCGAGTTTTGAACAATTTTTTCAAGAACGATGTTGAAAAAGTCGCATGACAGCGGGTCGCCTTGTCTGAATCCTTTTTTGACATCAAAGGTCTCGGTTAGGTCTTTACCGACCTTGATGGAGCAGCGTGCATTCTCCATCGTCATCCTACACAAACGGACGAGTTTGGTAGGGATGCCAAAACTAGACATTGCTCTGTATAGCTCGTCTCTATAGATGCTATCATACGCGGCCTTAAAATCGATGAAAAGGTGGTGGGTATCGATTTGTTGCTCCTGGGTTTTCTCCAAAATCTGCCGTAGTGTGAATATTTGGTCGATGGTGGATTTTCCTGTCCTAAAACCACACTGGTATGGACCGACCAGGTTATTGACGAATGGCTTTAGCCGTTCACACAGTATGGCAGATAAGATTTTATATGCGATACTTAGGAGACTGATGCCTCTGTAGTTGGCGCAGTTCAAAGGGTCTCCTTTTTTATGGATCGGGCAAACAATGCTGAGGTTCCATTCATCGGGCATGTTTTCCTCCGACCATATTTTACAGATGAGTTGGTGCATGCTCCTTACCAAATCATCGCCTGCGGCTTTAAAAAGCTCGGCGGGTAGGCCGTCAGCTCCCGCAGCCTTGTTGGCATATATGTATACAAGAGGATACATATATGCATTTATGTATATAGGGATATATGCGTATATATATTTACATATATATATATATATGCATATATATGTAGATTAGTTTAAGTTAGTTGTTTAAGTTTATTTTAAGGTAGAATGTAAGGTAGCTTGTAGTTTTTAAATAAAAAGTCAAGTCATTACGTTTTTTTAAATTCTTCATAATACACATTTGTCCCTAAATATTTGTATCTATTTTATTCATTGTTAGGTTAGGTCGAAAAACATAGTTTAAGGTTAAGTTTAGCTTAGAGTTCTCGCCGAGAGCCAGTAAGTTAAAAATAGTAAAATTGTTAGTCCAACTAGTTTTAAGCATTTTTGTCTAGTACGTAAGTTTACATTGAAGTTAAAACCAAAAACGAATTAAAAAAAAAAAAAAAAAAGGACTGACTCAACTTCTTAAAGCTGCTGGAGATGAGTTGGTCCATTGGCCTGAAACCATTGGAACTTAATCTGACAGCTCCTTATTAGTGTGGTTTCATTCAGGCCGAGGCAGTCTTCGCACTGCAGTAGATTCTGGAAAAAAAACCAAAGAAATGTAGATCGGCACTCATTTGTTGATTTTAAGCCGCATATAACAGCGTAAATATAAAACGCAATGCCATGTTTTGGCATTCCTGCCAAACACGTCAGATTGTACAGGATAACGATAGAGAATTCTCGTTGGTCCATCAAGTTCGTTAACGCACTCACCGTAACATTCAATGTCAAAAAATGATTTAGACAAGGCGACGCCTGTCATTTGGCTTCTTTCATCATGCTAGAGAAACGAAGAAGTACGTATAACTGTTAGAATACACCGATGACATTGAAGTGATTGGCAAAATACATCTAACCGTCAATGAGACTTTTGGACCGAGCGGAACAGGAAAAGGCTGTCCTCAACAAAAGACCATACAATGTCTTGAATAGAGTCTCATCATGGGCAGCTATACCTTCGAGATAGTCAATAACATCTTGCCAACCACTGTTTCTTTGGACTTAAGAGGCTGAGTAAAAGAGCCGCCTCTCGAAAAATCAAGCCTGATCATACCAATCCTGTTGCACGGCGCAGAGGCATGGACAAGTCCTATGAGGAGTCTTCGACTCCGAATCTGTGGGCAACGCAACAGAGGACGCCCGCGTCTAAGGGCTTTAGATCGTGCAGATGGAGAGGCTTGTTGATTGAGGCCCAAGTCCACCCGGACTGTTATTGTTGCAGAAGATTTCTTTCACTCATATTTTCCTTACTTTTGCTAAAATCTTGCTAGATTGTGACCTTTGTCTAATAATTCTTAATATGTCGCCTTCTTTAGGACTTCTTCAACTGACTCCATTTGGCCGTAGAACAATAAACATCATCATAAGCATCAATAAACATATCATAAACATTTGGATTAAAATATTAAAATAATTTATATTATAATATCTGACTATAGCATAAGTTTGATTGCGTGATTTTTTTACATTTTTCGTTTATGTTTTTGGTCAAGTTGATTCTAAGAATTGTTCGACCGTTTACCAATTGCCCCAAAGACGATTTGTGGTTGAAGATTTACGTTCATCCGGACGAATGACGAGACACGACGGACTATTATCATAATGTACTGCTCCACATCTCTAGAGAGTATTAATATCTGTATTGACACCCATATTATATCAGTACATAGTAGCACTACAATCAATTTTGAAATGATTTCTGTGAGTGAAATCCCTATACCACGTTAAATATGTTTGAAGAACTGCGCAAAGTGGAAAAGCAAAAAAAAAATGTCCCAATATGTAACTCTAATCTATGGTATTATAGAAATACATTCTTGCTAACGTCTACATTGAGAGTTATATATTTGTTATTTAATGTATGTATAACCAAAAGTTAATTTGTAGCACAAAAGATCATTATATGTTTACTAGCCTCTCATTGTATGCATAAGTTCATGACGCCAATGATCATCTGATGCCCCATTTTTAAAGGTTTTTATGTCAATCTCGTTCGAGACTTTCAATTGCTTCGAATTTATGTTGCAAGCAATACTGAGACAAGTAGTTTAATTATTTAACCTTGCTTACCTTTGCCATCTGTCCTATGTTATTTGTGTAATTTTCCTAATTTTCTCAGACCCAAAGATTCTTGTCTTATACTTTGACTGACAACAATGATGGTTTATACAAAGCAACTGACATGTTAGCTCACAGATGAAATTTAAAGTTATTTTGAATAGAAATGTGAATGATTAATTAAAATACGAATTATGAGAATTTTATTACACAGTTCAGGGCACAGATGGGAAAAAAATTGACTTTGATAGTCTGATTAGTGTCATCGTGCTGGTTATCTTTTCGGTGATCTCATTAGAAATTTATATACGAGAATAAAACAACAATGCAAATCACATTGACAAAATATTATCTAGACTTGCTTTGGTGATATCGTACTTACATATATACATACATATGTACATATATCAAATAAATACATTTCCCTTAGTAGTCAGTCAGCGAATTGTATGTCCTATTAATCTCTTTGTATCACATCATTTGAAGTAATTAAATGCCATAGTGGACTTCAGAATGTTATACATATGTACATATGTATAAATAAAGTTCCTTTTTTCTCAAAATAAAACCAAAACAAAATAGCTGGAGACTGATTTGTGTTTTTTAGCTCACGTTGAAAATAAATGAAACATCACTTTTGATATTTGATGATTTTTTATTTCAAAAAAAGCCTACAAATAAACAGTACAATATTGAAATTTTCTGCATCCAGACAGTGCTATCTAGTGTATTACAAATATCACCATGACTGGCGTACACACATTAAAAATAGCTGTACAGCAACAGTTGACAGACTTTAATGAAACACCAGAAACAGGAAGTGCTACTGCGTGGCCGTAGTAGTCTTCACTTTATTGCTGCTGTCAAAAAATTCCCATCAATCGAGTACATTTCCAGATAAACGATAAAAGATATCACAGCGACAAGTATTTTGGAAAATTCATTACCACCACTATTTATTTTTACCACACGCAGTACAGGAGTCCCGCCTATGTTATCATTTGGTTGAAGCGTGTGTCACAAAACATGAACAAAATTCAAGAACTACTACTGTGTGCAGACAAAAATCTCATAGACGTACACATTTGTAAGCTTCATCGTCAAAAGTGTTAACATTTATGTCACATTTGACATTAAAACAATACTTGTTGTCGATCGGTTCCATGTTTGATTAACAATTCTAGTCAACTACGAATAGCTGGATTGCCTGTCCCAAGTAAAATCCTATCCAATCACTTACAATGGAGTCGCAGTACTCCCACTTGTCCTCCGTATAAGTGCATTGGTGACTTACGGAATTGAAACTGAAAACACTATTGAACAGTCATAGACAACTCTATATTGGCAACCGCAACGACGACGCGACGGGGAGCAATGTTCGAGGAGTAGGACATGTGAAGGTGGTAAGTCAACTCAGCCGATTGTAACGTTTTGTTTGCTTTGTGTTTGGTTTTGTTTTGCGTTTCGTGGTTGTACATTTATCGATGACGCCTAATTGATTGGCATTCTATGCAAATGCACATAGACAATTATTTTCGAAAAGAAAGGGATCCTTGGCAGCACGAATTTTATTCTTCTTATTGCGATCGTTGTTGGCTGTACTCTAATACGGTGTTTGTCTATAGAAACCATCGATGGCTATGGTACTAATAAAACATGATATTTCCCAGCACTGGAGCTGGTTAAAATTCCGTGAGGGTACCCAATGTGTCGTGCCTATATTCTGAGTCAACCAGGAAGTTTACGAAGGAATTCTTTGTGTGGTTATCTAGGGTCTTTGGGTTGGTCATGTTAGACCTGAAGAAATTGCGTACACAAAACGGAGGACTGCATATAAAAGGAATTCATGTTAGGCCAGTTTGTGTTAATGAGTAGTTTAGTTTAGTTAGTTTCTTTATTGCAGCAATAAATTACATTTCCTTAAAAAATTTAATATCGAAATTAGTTGTTGTTGTGTTGCAATTCATTATAGGCAGAGTAAGAAAACTTAAGGGGTAACAACTCAGGCCAAACATTAAGTCACAAGAATCATACTCAAAATGTACTTTATTTCGCAACAAATCTATGATATGATTATCCTAACCTTTAATTTATTTTAGTAAATATTTTGTAGTAATGTCTTAGTGTACAAACATTTAAGAGAATAGTCAGCACATCAAATAAACTTATTTAAATGAAGCGAACGGAAAAGAACAGATTCACATATATATACACATACTCTTCCATAAATAAAAATTAAATATTTTCTATCACTTACTCAATCATTCATTACACACCTATGCCTTCTCCTAATATGTACTCAACCATAAATATCATTACAAAACAACATTCTGAATTGTGTGACTCAATTCTTTGACACCAAGCTTACCTAATTTTAGAACACTGCAATTAAACATGAATCATCTTAGGTCAAAATAAACCAAGGAATTTAAAGGAACACAGGAGCATTGTCACGGTGCGTGTTATTTGTAGATCTTCAATGACATTTAACTCAACTCTTTATGTCAGAACAACACTCACAGGGCAATAGAGGATATACAAAGTGAATTTTAATTGAACACAAAGAAGTAAATAAACTCTAATACAAATAAATTTATTAGAAAACAATGAGTCAGTCAGCTAAGTAACACATTTATTTACAAAATGTTTTCAAAGAGAGACATTTTACGGTCAGCATTGTGCGTAGAGAGAGGGTTACCTGGTCTGCCGAGTTAGTACCTAGTACCACCTACAATGCGGTAAGTAATTTTACTGCTATATGGTAAGTACGTGATTTTGTCTCTAGTTTTAAAACGTTCTATAGCCTGTTTCACACGCACTAAAGTAAATTATAGTTAGAAAAAAAAATTAACAGAAATTTAACAAAATTTTAAAAATCTTATACTTTTGAATTTCAATATAAATTCCATTTACACAGTACCATATCTTAACGACACACTTAAATAACATCGATCTGCCCATTTTTTCTTTGCATTTGAAGAGTATTTTATGCAAGGCAAAGGCTCTTTAACTTCTTATGTAGACTCGCTTCACGGAAAAATGCATCTAAACAAAAAAAAAAAACAATTCAAAGCATGGCATCACATGCTCCTAACAAGTGCTTGGATTGTTCGATTATTTTCTGTAAGGTAATTCCCCTATGCGTGACTTTCTGAAACGAAATATGTGCTGCCGTGGTGACATCTATACCCGTATATGACTACGACATTCTCATACAAGAAGAGATTGGAATTTCTCAAAACCAATGCATTCCTTAGAACTCGATCCCACATAATGCGCAATCTTGTGTGGCGAAGTCTATTGAACCCATAAATCCCAACCAAAGGGAAAAGGCACAAAAGACGAACGGGCGACGCCATTGAATGAGTGCACATCGTCGTCGTCATCGTGGAGCCCTTTTATTCAGTGATATCTAAACTATATATGCAGTTCTTATAAGACACCAATTACGGCGTAGCAAACCTATATGCGCTGAAGTGATACGTGTGCCTGTGCCTAGGTAAAACTCCGAAAAGGTTGATCTCTCAATGGTAACCGCCGAGTGATGGGGACGCAATGTTATGTATTCGTGTGCTGCTCGCCTTGGTTATTGACGGTGGGTGATATGAGTCGGCAATGCCACCCACGATTTTTGGCTCACTGAACCCTCGAAACGGGAACAAAGAGACTTGCGTCGATGCTCCGTCGAAAGACAACACCCTGCAGCGCCGCCTGTACTAGTCATAAATAGTTGTGAGGTGGTGGGATTGCTACACACGTATGTGGATATACACTTCTCTTCATGTCTAGAATACTATACCGTGTCGATTCCCATTTCATAAATTGTTCCTTTTGTCCGCAGCGAATAAGTCTCTTTCGCACAATAAACACGGAAGTAGTACACGCAGAAATCGACCAGAACTTACTATCGCGATGTGATCAGTGTAGCACGTTCTTTGATATACATATCCATGCATACATACGTCCGTTTAGCTGCTTTCTTCAATAAGCCAGACACAACGGCTGCATGTTGCACTAATAATGTGATAAATGTTTGGAATCTTCTTAGATGTTAGCTGGTGTAGAAAAATAATTTTTGTCTTTCGCGTCACATAAGTTCTATCTAAATCGTATACAAATTGGTTAACAATGAAATATTTCATAACAAAATAATATTTTCAACTACACAATTTGCGACGAAGCACAAATTCCAGATAATTGCTACTTTTATGCTATTACAGTGCGGCGAATGTATTTATGAGTTGAATGAGTTTCTAAAGGGAGGATGATAATAGGTGTTGTAAAATTGATATTTACTGTAATTGGTTTTTGTGGTAATATAATCAACACGATCCAACGCCCGATTGGAAATCCTCCATTGAAAGGCGTATGGATCGGTAAGCTAAATTCTGGCGCTCCTGCAGAACCAAGCATCGTGTGCATTTCTCTCCGCAGTGGAAAGAAGCTATATGCGGTGTCGGTCTCATCCTCCGGCACCCCTAGTTCTAGAACGACTATATCAGAGCTCGATTCACTCCTTCGGTGTATAAGACTGGACTCGGGAACTATTTCATTTTGGCCGGGGATTTATATGCCCGTCACGGGGCGGTTTGACGCAAGACACAAACGGTAAACTGTTTAAACACTTTTGTGTATCTCAGTGACCATTGCGGACTCAGTGCAGAAATAAAGATCCCCAACGATATTGCGAAGTTAGGAGCGTTTGTTCAAACGATCCTTACAATTACAGTAGGACACGCTGGATTCGCTTCTCCAGACAAATGACGAGAACAGTCTCCTCGAATGCTCTCCACATACATTCCAATAGAAACTTGTCAAACGAGGAGATTGACAGGTATCTTATACAATTGAGACAATAAAACGAACGATGGACAGTACGATACCACAGTATATACACGCACAAACAACGAAAACTTGTACCGCAATGCGACAATTGACGCACTCCTCCAACGGAAAAGTAGACTCCTGTCAAGAAACCTTGTATAGACGGTTTACTGACAGACAAGATGAGGAAATTAGGACGCTGAAATCGCTCATTAAGAACATTCAATCACTAATTGTCCAGAATTACAGAGTTTCTGTCAACTTGCTTTGGAACAATAAGATTTGGGCTATTAAATCCAACAACCCGAGCATGTTCCCACAAATAAACAAATTATTTCGTAGTAAGCGTAGCGATCTTCCGTGCCTTAAGCTCCCCAGAACGATAGACAACGAACAGATACTGACTACAGCAAGTATTGATCCAGATAACTCAGTACTCGGCGATAAGTTCTTTGTGGTCGAGGAGCCGCAATAAAAAATGGAGGTGCTAGGCGCGGTCTTTCAGGAAGTGTAAAAAGTGAATGAGAGTGAACTACGACCTGCAGAATCTCGTACAATCTAGCAACTCGCAACTTCGAGAAGGCATACAACACTGTCGATCTGAGAACATCGGCTTTGTCGTGTTCAATGAAGATAATATGGCAGGTAATGTCATCGCCGATGAAGGGGCTCATCCCGCGTTCATATCGACAGAGCTCCAACGGTTTTCGAATCAATATAGAAGAAAATGTCAGTTGGAACCGACGGGATCTCGATCGTTGTGCTAAGACATCTCCTCCTTGATGTGGTTAATATGTACAATGTTCTGTTTAACAATTCTCTGAATTATGCATATTACCCGGAGCACTGGAAAACTGCGATTGTGCAATCCATATCCAAGCGAGTAAAAGATTCATCGAATCCGTGCAACCTCCGGTCACTTACTCTCCTTCCAAACATCAGCAAGGTATTTGAGAAGGTGATAAATAGAGCTCTGATCAACTGGACAGAGGATCAAAATGGGGCATGACACTATTCATGCCGCTTCGAAACTGGTGTCGGACATCCAATGGAATAAGAGCCAGAAACAATGTACGGGTGCCTGCCGGATTGACCTGGAGAAGGCCATCGACACCGTATGGTTAGAGGGACTTTTTTACAAGCTCATTGGGCTAGGCATTAGTAAACCACTGCTGTACCTACTGTGTAACATGTGATCTCTACAGGTATATTTGAAGTAAAAAATGGTCTCCAACAGGGTGCCGTTAATTCGCCGCTCCTGTTCAACATTTTCTTGAGCGATCTGATAAGTTCTCTTCCTCACGTAATTGCGTACGCCGATGACTTCATCGTAAGAGATCAGGTAAAAATATCGAGACATCACTATTCTCTCGCAGGGTGGCTTCGACTCATTCATGAGAACTTGCAATGACTGGAAGTTGAATATCAACGGCGTCGGCGGATACAAAAAAGAATTGGCGAAAGTTCGCAATTGTTAGTGACACGGGACACGGACTGTAGTCATATACCTAGGGATCTAGATCAATATTTATATTTTAACAAACACGTAGATGCTGCTCTAGCCCGAGCCCGAGGCGCTTTCGCTCTTACAAAGAGACTTTTACAACAGCCAACTCGATGCGAGGGTGACGGTAAACTGCTACATGACCCTCATCCTGCCAATGCCCATCTATGAGTGTCCCGTGTAGTTTAACGTGAGTGCAAGCTTGATGGAAAAGATTCGGGTTTTTAAGAGGGCTTGTCTTTGCTTTTACAGAACACTCGGTACAAAAACTTCTACTCCAATAAAGTATTATATAACAGGGCGAACCTGATACGAGTGGACAATTTCCTGTTGAAATTAATTCGAGGCCATACTGCCAGAGCGATGAACTCGGTCAATAACTTGATCTTTGGGGCTTACTACCCCAATCCACAATACCACGAAAGGGTACGTCACAGTGACTTCGTCCCCCCAGAAGCTTTTCTCCATTTAGATAAGTACGGGCTGTTACAAGACGTAAATGCGTTACCGCTCATCTATCACATCGCCCGTTCAGCTGTTGATGGGCGACTCAACCACGACCGTTCCGTCGCACAACGACTTGAGGAGGGTCGCCTCCGGTTCAATACGGCGGTATCAAGGCGGGATGTTAGAGATGTTGGTAAGCAGCACCAACAGTTTTGGTGGCTGGGGAGCGAGGGAACTCCAGCGTAGAACCCTTTATACCCGAGGTAGAGACGGTAGTGCGTATGCCCTTATGGAACGCAGTCGGTCACTGTCTTGCAGCGGACTGCTTGGAAATCCATCAGCTGTAACCTATGGCCGAATTCCATGGCTCAGGGTAGTTTTAAGGTAGTGTTTAATATGTATATATGTATGTATATACATACATATATGAAGAAAAAAAAGGACGTATATATGAATACAAGAGGATATTTTAAGTTAGTTGTTCAAGTTCATTTTAAGGTAGAATGTAAGCTTGTAGTTTTTAAATAAAAAGTTCAGTCATTGTGTTTTTTTAAATTTTCCATAGTATACATTTGTTACGTTAAATATAATTATCTAATTTGTATCATTATTAGGTTAGGTCGAAAGACATAGTTTGAAATTAAGTTTAGCTTAGAGTACCCGCCGAGAGCAAGTTAGAAATAGCAATATATCGTCCAGCTAGTTTTTATGCATTTTTGTCTAGTCTGTAAGTTTGTTATGCATTTTAGAATAAAAATAAATAAAAAAGGCAACCTATACTACACCATGACTAGTATCCCTAGTATCTACTGATTCTGCAGCGTACCTACATATCACGATGAAAGTCTCGCGCTATTCGGAATGAGCTTATACCTCAACTAATAAGTTTCTCTGCATAGCGGGATGGCAGGCGCGATCTCGAGAAACGATTTCAAACTAGCGATGGACTATTGCGAATAAGAAAAATCATTCGTTTGATTGTTCTCTGAATTTGAATTATTCGAATTAAAATTGAGCGGAGTCGATTGTTATCTCAGTACGTTATCAATCTCTGAAAATTGCATGCAATACAAATTACAAATATATACTACAGTCGACTACGATTGCGTGTGTTAGCTGATTGCTCAACTTCGATGAGAGAGAGAGAAAGTGTTCCACTTTACTATACATCCCCATTCTCCGAAAAGTTTACATAGGAGCTATAATAAAATTGAAATTAAAGAAAAATCGTACTTCGTGATGAAGTACATCAATGGTTTCAAATCCGAATTCAACAAGCACACTGATGCCAACAGATAAATCGTAACATTTTTACAATCGAACATTAGTATCCACCAACCATTCTCTCGATTGTAATTTGTAATGAAATAAATTCTCTTTAATTCGATCCAATCGCATTACATTTTTTACAATTGTCAATTTATGCGAATGAATCTCGCAATCGCACATCGCTATTTCAAACTGTTTATGTTTATGTAAGTTAAAACTCTATTTGTTGAGTTTTATTAAAAAATATATTTTTTATTTTGAGTAGAAGCCTCTTCCTTTATTGGTTGCGAAAACTGAACTGACTTAAAACAATTTCTATGCCTTAATTCAATGCCCTACTGCCGTTGGTCATTTTGCTGCATCAGCAAAATTATGATTTCGATGAAGATGTGTGCTATTGCTGGTGGAAGTAATTCCGAGAAATATCTGGGTGTTGATTTCAGATCGAGATGTTGGTCATTGGGTTGCGGAGTGAAAAGATAAACATTGGATGGGGAGAAATAGTACTTGGAATCGTTGGGAATCGTTCTGCATCCGGCGTATGAGTTGATGTTATTCCAAATCAGCGTGTTTGTCTTTAACTCCTCCCCCTTTAAATGCGAGGCGTCCTCGTCTGCGAATAATTAGAAGAATGGGATCTGACTGACACGTGAAACTCTGGTTGGTGAATTTTGGGGAGTTGATGGTTGTTCAAGACGTGGTGCTTCGTTTTGATGAACATCAGCATTTGCAATATCTTGAAGTTCTTCTGCAATGGTTGGTATCGTTTCTGCGTGTGTTACTCTGTACCACTTGAACGCAAATATGGTAAAAAAAATGTGAATGATGTTAACAAAAACCCTGTTATTGTGAAATATTTTTCTTTTTCCTTTAAGGATTTGATGATTTTCGTGTTGTTGACATTCAATTCTTTTACCATTTCTAAGGACAGGTGTTGCTGGATGCCCATAGGCCCATTATCAATTTGTAAAATGGCTGGTAAAGGTTTTGAGCCAGAGATTTCTTCTGAGGTGTAGGTGTGCCCTTCCATCCTTATTATAGAGTTATGGAATCAAATCATGAAGGTTCCGCTTAGTTTCATCTCGTTGTTGTCGATGTCGATTATACCATTGAATTGATTCAGGAGTAGTGTGTCTGGGAAAAGTTGTTCGATCGCCGGAATATGGTGACTGTTGGTTTTAGGACAAATGGCAATACGGCTTTTCAAAAGGTTAGGAATACATAAACTGTATTTATTACATAGTGACAGAAAATTAATCATTTTACATTCTTTTCTTATTCCTAATATTTTTTCATTACATTGGAGGATATTTTCAAAATTTAGTTTGTTTACAACATTATTCATTTTTACTGATTTTAACATTAATTTCTTACAATTTTCTTTTTCTGTTATCGGCAAATTTAAAATATATATAATTATTGTTCCGTTTGTTGCTATTTTTGCATTTCCAAAATCGACTACCTCCTCCAGATTTAATAATGGAATATTTTGTCTTACTAATACATTTCTTAATAGGTTTAGTTCTTTATCTGAAAGAATAAATGAAATTATTACGCCGGCTTTAGCCCAATTTATTGCGTATTCGATATTTATAATTTCTTGCTTAACAATATCTAATTTTAATTTTAATTTCATAAACAGTTCACTTCTAGCAGTTACATTTGTATTATCTTGAATACTTTTTATGATTTTATTTGTAACATTCTTAATTTCCATTATTTTTTCGATTGACAGTTTATTTATTATGACTTGATTTTTATTATTTTCTAAAATGTTATTCATTTTTTGTTGGATAATTTCGAAGTCAGCGTGGTCAGGACTCCGCTTTGAAATTTTGCAACTCCTGTTTCGATCGCTATCATTTGGGAGTTACTATAGTCGAGTATTTGTACCTCGGAGTTCGCAAATTTGATCAAGAGCCTGTAAACAATATATAATATTTTAGTTACGTATATGTTTTTTATGTATAATTCTACCGCTTTCGGTTAGAATAGTAATGTTACGGTTTTCCTTAACAATTTCTTTCTTAAATTTACTTGAGAGTTTTGTGCCCAATCTCCTATTTATGGCAACATAAACTACCTCTCCTGGGTGATACATTTTAATTGGGTGCTTATTTTGATTATGATTCGTTAAATCGATTAATTGTTTCTTTTTGATTCTTTCAATGTTTTCCTGCCTATCTTTTTCAAAATCTTCAAAATACTTCTAGAGGTCTTTTTCCTGTGACAGAATGCACGGTAGAATTATATTCATGAACGCTTTTACCTAATAATTCCTCAAAAGTTTTTTCGCTCTCAGACATCTCATAATTTCAGCAAGTGTAGAATGGAAACGTTCGACTTGTCCGTTCACTGAGCTAGTATAAGATGGTGTCGTACAGACTTTTACTCCTAGCTCATTTTCAACCATGAAATTAATAGATATTGAATTTAAAGATTTTTCATTATCTACCACAATTACCTTTGGGATGCCGAAAGAATATAAAATTTCCCTGAGTGGCTGCTTGATATGTTCTATTGCTCTTGACTTTATGACTCTGGTCTGAGTGCATTTGAAAATTTATCTAAGGCGGTCAGAACAAGTTTGCCTTCGGTTAAAAAAATGTTGATGTGAACTATTTCACCGGGATATTGATGAATGTCCATTGGCTGAAGTTCTGGTTTGTTCGGATGTCTTTCATATTTATTTTCCTTGCAAATGGTACATTTCCTTATGATTTGTTTTATTTTCCTAGACATTGCTGGAAAATAGTAACGTTCCATGATTTGAACCTTATTTTCCCTTTCATTTCTATGCGCTCGCCGATGGGTATCTATTATTATATTTTCCTGTTCGTTTTCATTTATTACATCCTCAACTTGCGTTCTCGTAAATCTTATTTGACAGGTACTGAAATGTGATGGGTATAATTCCTGAATCATTCCCATAATTCTTTCAGTAGTTAGAATTGCATTTATTACTGAAGGGTTTAAACGTTTTTTAGTAAATCTGTCAATTTTTCCATAGTTATGGATGGTTCAGTTATATGATGGCAGTGGTAAGTAGGAAATACTATTTTGAAACTGTAGGTTGAGGTTTTACCAATGTCAATAAGGATTTGGTTTTTGTAAGCATTAATAGGGGTTTCAACGGTATAGATCAATTTATGCGATGAGCTTTGTGCGCTATGAACTGTTGGTGTTAGCGAGTTGACCTGAGTTTCTTGTGGTGGGCGTGATAATGCATCTGCAACTATATTGCATTTACCTGGTTTGTACTTGAGTTGATAATTGTATTCTTCTAAGATGGCCTTCCATCTTTTCATCTTACTGTTATTTTTTTGTTACTAAGAGCAAACTTAAGAGGTTGATGGTCGGTAAAAATTTCAATATGAGCAGAACCGTAAAGGTAGTTTCTTAATGAATTTAGAGCCCAAATAATCGCAAGCATTTCTTTTTCATTTGTGGCGTAATGTTCTTCAGTGTTGCTCAATGTCCGGGAAATGAATTTTATCGGCCTGTTTTCCTGAGCAAGTACTGCACCAATTGCATAACCAGAGGCATCTGTGGTTAACTCAAAATGTTTGCTGTAGTCGGGGTAAGAAAGCATAACATCTTGTGAAGTCAAATATGTTTTAATTTTGTCTAGGGCTTCAAGTGCTTCGGGGTTAAATCTATTGATTTTTTTGCCGATTGATTTTTAGAAACCTTACCATCTTCGGAGCGGAAAATTCTTAATAGCTTCTATTTTTTTAATACTCGTTTTAATTCCATTTTTGGATATTATGAAGCCTAAGAACTCTACTTCTTCTTTGAAGAAGTTACATTTGTCCAGTTGGACTTTCATGTTGGCTTCATTTAACGTATGGAAGATCATTCTCAAATGATTTACATGTTCGCACTCACTTTTACTAAAGATGACAATGTCATCGATATATACGTAGCATATTTTCCCAATATGCGCGTGAAGGATGTCGTCCAGAGCGCGCTGAAAGATTGACGGTGCATTCTTTAGTCCAAAGGGCGTCGTGTAAACTCAAACTTCCCGTTGTTAATGGAAAAAGCCGTCTTCTCTATATCTTTCTTTTTTAAAGGTATTTGGTGGTATCCACTTTTTAAATCTAATACAGAAAAAAAAGCATTTTCACCTAACTGGGATAAAACTTCGTTTATCTCTGGAATTGGGTATCGATCCGCGATCGTTACTGAGTTAAGTTTGCGGTAGTCATACTGGTGAGTTGTATGGTGAGCGGGATGGTCTAATGATACCATCTTCGAGGAGTTTGTGGACTTGCTTTTCCACTTCTACTTTGAGAGTCTGTGGATATGGATAACATTTCGTATAAACTGGGGAATCAGTATTTGTTCTTATTTCACCGAACACTTTGGTGGTATAAGTTAGTTTCTCATCAGGATCCAAAAACAAACGAGGAAAATTATTTATTTATGATTTTATTTATACTTTTTGGGTATTTGACATATGAGATAAATTGATTGAACCTCTAACTGCTTGATTTTAATTTTTGTTTTTCCCAATATTGTCATGTAACCTTCCTTAGTATAAATGACAGCAGACAAAGCCTTAAGACTGTCATTACCCAAGATAGCGTCAAATGGTTTAAGAGTGGGGAGTAGGAAGAACTTAATGACGGGATCTTTTAGTCCAAAAAGATTGGTTTTAACGTCATGAGTTATTTCTACGTTTCTCCGACTGAGTTAGCGTAAAAGCAGTTTTCGTTGGGTATAGGTTTGTCATGTAAGCCTGACTGAATGTAGTTCCGATTTGAGCCGGTATCAATCAATATTTTCATGGTGTCACCCCTCTTCGTCCTTACTTCGAAGTAAGGTAACGAAGAGGAGGTTAATCTAAAAAATTAATATCAGTGCAATCGACCAATTCATTTGATTCATTTTCAGTTGTTGACTGATAATGATGATCTGGATATTCCATTTGGGTTTGATCAAGGCATGCTGCTTGTGAGAGATACATCTGCTCGTAGTCAGCTTGATTCTCAGCAGTGGATATGTGGTAGTTCTTCTGCTGGTATTTGTTGATCTTATGGCGCTGAGATGGACGCTGTGCTTGGACACTAGGATTTCTTGTTTGATAACTTGCGTTTTCCCTTGGTTCTTGTTTTATAAAGCGATTGTGATTTGTTTGATTAGGAAAGTTTGGTTGGGATTTGAAAAGGTTTTGGGAGTTGTTATAGTAATGTTGATTTGGATTTTGAGGTGGTCCAGGAAAGAATCCTTGGGATTGGAAAGACGGCATTGAGGATTGTTCATTTCTGAATGGCTGACGTGGGATAAATTGGGGCTTCCTTGGAGGGAATGTCGTCTCGGGTTGTGACTGCAGCTTGTTTGATGCTCCTTGGTTGTATGCATGACTGGTTCTGTAGTTCTGATTTTCCAGCTTCAAACACAGGTTTAGTGCATGTGGTAAATCCATAGGTTCTCTTATTCCTAGTAATCTTGGGAGACCGCCTCTTAGTCCACGTATAAATGTATCGAGAGCTTTGTCGCGATAAGTTTGGGTAAGCAATCGCATTGCTTCCATACCAACTTCCATACAAGATAGCTTGTTCAAGATCAATGACAAGTGTGAGCACACACTTTGATAGAAATCTTGTAGTATCTTGTTCCCCTGAACAAGGAGAGTCATTTGGTACTCCAAAGTACCGAGATCTCTCTTGTCAGCATAATGCATCGCTAGACATTTTGATATCGCTTTCCAGTCCAGCGAGACATTGTAGGATTCGAGAGCAATGTCAGCATTGCCGATGATTTTGTTACGAATAACATTTATTATCCCGTAATACTTGGGTGTTCCTTTAAATGGTTCGTATATTTCTAGAATCCTTTCGACACTTTTCTTCCAGGAGCTAAATTCTCCTGGGTTTCCCGAAAATTCACGCAAACTTCGGACTACGTCCGGTATTTTATCCAGTTCAGACAAATTTAGCCTATGTTCTGGATTGATCACTTGATCAGTTCCAGTAAACGTTTCACTACCCGGATTTAACATGTTGTGCACTAAATTACGGCCCTGATTTTCAAAAACGCGTTGCACAATTGAAGTGATTACACTTTCTAACTCAGGAATAGTATTTGCGACTGGAGCGCGACTTGTTGAGGGATAATAAATAGTGTGGTCATTAGGATTCGATCTGGGATTTGACAAAGTGGGTTGTGGCATATTTACGGCACCCTGATCGATAGGGTTGGCACCAGTGACCAGACCGCTTCGTGTTTCCGGCATTTTTATTATTATTCATTTTACTTTTCAATTTCAATTTACTTTCTTAAAAACTACGTAATTCGTCTGTTCACTATGTGTAAATATTCTCTAAAAAACATCAAATTAATTTGTTCTTTTATGTTTGTTTCTTTTACATATAGCTTAATTTTTTTATAATTTTTTTCCCTTTTTTCTTAAAATATAATTCTTAAATTCGACTTACAATAGTAGCAGCAACATTTCTTATAGATGAATGCAAAGATAATTCTTTATTTTAACACTAGATAGTTTTTTTTTACTGTGTGTAGTTAATTTTCTGTTTTTTATTGTTGCACTGTTGAAATATTTTACTCTTTGGCAGTTGCTGGAGTTCGTTTCTTTTTTTTTTCTTCTTCCTCGAGGCTTTTCTTCTGGATCTAACTATGGAACTACCGTTTTGCTCACTGTTTTGGCACTTTTTTGTCACAATTCACTGTGATTCAATATTTCAGTGGTCTACTCCGGGACCCTTAAATTTCACCACAACACGATAATTAGACCGGCAGGTGAAAATTCGAATTAAAATACGCACGGCGGCTATTTAAGGCGACAGGCAGTATTTTTACGTTCGGGAATGCGGCTGCTACTTGAGGCGCAAAAAAACAAACTTCCACGAAAACTTTTTTTTCACATCTTTTTACCGGTCCCTGCTCGGGCGCCAGTTAAAACTCTATTTGTTGAGTTTTATTAAAAAAAAATTTTTTTATTTTGAGGAGAAGCCTCTTCCTTTATTGGTTGCGAAAACTGAACTGACTTAAAACAATTTCTATGACTTAATTCTATGCCCTACTGCCATTGGTCATTTTGCTGCATCAGCGAAATTATGATTTCGATGAAGATGTGTGCTATTGCTGGTGGAAGTAATTCCGAGAAATATCTGGGTGTTGATTTCAGATCGAGATGTTGGTCATTGGGTTGCGGAGTGAAAAGATAAACATTGGATGGGGAGAAATAGTACTTGGAATCGTTGGGAATCGTTCTGCATCCGGCGTATGAGTTGATGTTATTCCAAATCAGCGTGTTTGTCTTTAACTTGTACACACGCCCAAATCTACTAAACTACGCAAATACTAACAACATACTGGAACACAGCTAGAACTCTACCTCTACTATGCATACACTTTGCGACCAACGCAAGCACTACTCATATCATCTGTTAGTGAGTTGCACTTGTTGGAATGAATGTGAAAAAATCCATTGAATCTTCTGCGAATTTGCAAATTTCGGCAATGAATAAAAACTTCCGAAACATCTCCACCAAACTCATTGAAACATTCAGTTAACATTGACACAGCAAATACCGGCATAAAAAGATAATATAACGAGGCAGTCTGTCAATGATTGCTGAATAAAAATCTGTATGGTTAGGTATTCAACAACATTCAGCATACCGTCGTTCATTCCACACTCGGTTGTAGGTTAGTTGCGTAGAAGCAATATAATATTGTCTTTGGTAGAAGGCAGACGCAATACGTTGAGAATTCTTGTTAATTTTCATTTCGCTTGCTGGGGTGCGAATTCGCTGTCTGTACCACATATATATTTGCATACCACGATGTGAATACACGCATATACGCAAAGGAAGAGGTAGTAAAGAGAGCTCATATATTCATTTCTCGTTCGTTGTGATCATAAATCGTAACTAAAAGACAAAATTTAAAGTAGCAGTTAGTGAACACCTTACACTTAGTACACCACGGCACGTCACTGCTGTCAAGGCATAATCAAAGATAGATACATACAAAACTACTACAAAGTATTACATCTCATGAGAGAAATTATCTCTAATGGAGTCGTGTTATGAAGAATAACTTAACTTCAGATTTTTAAAGGACTTCTACGGAATAACAGTGATTGTTGTACTGGGGGTTACATGATATCAACAACAATTCAATAAATATAAGTAACAATAATTAAAATCCTTTTCCGACAAAAGTCCAAGAGTTTCAAATATTTTGTACTGAAAGGATTTTTCATTAATTTCGCAACTAACGATGACCGAGTTTTCGAAACATATTTAGAGCATTTCACAAAAACCACAAACCCCCACCCCTTACTCCAACTCCCCTCCCGCAGCGTTTTGATATCTTTCCATTTATTAGAATTAATTCCTTATTTTCAATATCGAAATCTTTTTTTCATTTTTCGGGTTATACTCTTTCTTTACAGGTTTGGAGTTTCTGCTCTTGAAAATAATCAACAAAATGTTGTCTTGTTCCATGTAAAAAGTGTTAATTATTATTTGTTGTATTGCATTAGACTGTGTTCATATATTTTTACTCTTTACTCACAAACGGAACTCCCAAAACCTCACTTTCACTTCAAAAGTGCATCCAGCTGGATAGTTTATGCTGTCCCATAAGAAATCTCATTGGCATATGTATATGGTTAATAGAGTTGTTTTACTTCGACAATGTGATGATACTTAGAAGCATAGTCGGATAAATAATGTATAAAAACATATTTATGTTTGATAGCCAACAAAAAAAAAGCGTCAGTTGTCAATGTTTAAACTTTTCTGGCGAAAAGTATTACAATTTACTTATGGGGTTGTGGTTACAATACAAACATAGGAAAAACCTCTAAATGACCTCATTTTTCCGTACGCAGAAATTAAGATCCACAACTAGGTATAGCATTTTTATTGACGAAACAGTAAATCCACAAAAAAAAACAAATAACTGCTCTAATTTTAAGTAAACGCGTATTGTGGGGCTTGTTGCATACGACTTCGAAGATGACTTATGCAGCCTTTTTATTAACTTACAAATATTTCGATTGATTGCGCAGCGGAAAATTTGAAATGCTGTCATCGGCCATAATTGTACATCATTTTATACAATAGGTTGCCTTAAACTTTGGACGTTGGAAGACTCTCTGTTTCACTCACGAAAATTGCATAATTTTCCTTACAGGAAATAATATTAGTCACATAAAAAAAAACAACACAGTGTTCAAATATATTCCCACGTATCGACGCGTTAGACGGACTCTTTACAATTTGTATTCTCTTGACAAGTACATATATGTAATAAAATAATCGATTGCTGTTTAAGCAGGAAGTTTGCGTCTTGTATGTGCCTTTGTTATTATAGCTCACGATTCAAAGTGATTTGAGTCCGAAGGGTTATTCAATAATATTATAAATACGTCCTGGATGATTATTGACTCTATTAGTTTCCTTTCTTAATATTGATGCTTAACAATTACCAAATCATTTATCAAAGAATCACAATTTATCACATTTCCCATCTTAAATTTTCTGCAGCTAAAAAATTTAGCATTAACTAACTAAATCTGACATTGGTGCAGGAGCGGCTATAGTGGAACCAAGATTTCATTTAAATTGATCAAAGATGGTGACATGCGATGAGGTCGTAGTGCATGTAATTTAAATTTATATCACACCACATCATCTTCAATTTAATTCACTTTAATTCAACAAGCCTCAGCAACTTCTCCGATATCAAGCTACCGAACGCCAAAATGGTTGATTCGACCTAGGCTGTTTACCCAAAAATTAGCCATACTCGTCCTTAAGTAGTTCCAAAGGTTCTAAAGCAGCGATTATCAATGTTTTCTATATTTTCTATATATCTTGGTCCTTTGAGATACAGTACTATTAGTCGATTTTCCCGGGAGGCAAAAGAAACAGCGGTTGCAAAAGTTATTTTTCATATGCTCCCTATTAATATTTTCCGATGACGAAGTTCCTGACTACTTCGATATTATAGCTGCCAATTGTGACGCTCTGTTCAAGTCGACGTGAGTCTCACACTAATCCCTATTGGATGGGATTTTGGATGAGATTCATGAGATGTGTAATGTTCCACATGGCCTAGTCACATCATATTTAAAATCCGCTTAATTGTCGAGTTAATTTGCAGGTGAATATTTTCCACGAATAATTCACAATCATTCATATAACTGTTTTAGGCAGATATATGTTAAATTGAATAAGACAATAACGATTCATATATTCTTAGCACGGTGAAACAAATCTTAAATAGATACAACTATTTCCGCAGTTATGTTCAAAGCGGATAAGAAGTAGACATATCTAAAAACACGTTTAATAAATAAAAACATACTTTAAGCAGTCATATCTGGTCTTCCGAGTGAAGGACGGTAACGGTTTTCCTATTATAGTAATGAAACCCCATGTCGTTAAGTATGAAATAACAATATTAACTACTCAATCACGCAATATACCATATTACTGCACGCAAGGCGATAAAGTTAAAGAGAGTTAAAATCGTTCTGCCCGTATGATTTTTTTCACTTAGTGGTTACACAGAAGTTTTGCCTGTATCAAACAGTCAACTTAAATCGCTATATATACTATATATTACTAGATTTTGCTGAAACTATTCGTAAAAAGAACTAGAGTTATGTTGCATTTTTGAACATACAAATACGTTTCTTAAAAAGTGAAATAGGGTCTTACCTGAGTGGAAAATTGTCCAGCAAAACATGTAGAGGAGATTTGGAGGATGAAAGTCGAATATTGATTGCCAATATTATTTGTAAAATGTTCGGACAGTATTAAATGATTACGGATAGAAATGACGTCCAAGGATTTCTCAAGCTAACGAAATGTAATATAATACGCCGCATAACAGCATGTGCAAGGTATGCATAGCTATGTTCCTGCATAACAACCGAATTTGGACAACAGTTACGGAATTTCTAGTAATTTTATTTGACAGAAAACTTAGGTGAACACGTTATTCACCTCCTATGCATCTACCTAACTAGCCTCGCTCTGGGGATGTATCTGAGGGTATATTTTTTTAATGAACCTTCGTGACGGGGAAATCGGGGTGGCAATCCACTTTGTTTCTTAGAAAACTCTATTTAGCTATAATGATACTGTAGCCCTTTAATTTTCTTTTTGTAGAGGACTTACGGGACTGCAGAATTCTGTTAAGCTAAATGAATTCCTCACAAGGATCTAGGCACATTACTATTCCCTAACATAAACCATCGCCGTTTGCGTTGAAATAAATGCAATTACTACGATTTTTGCTATTAAGTTTATTTTTGCCAAAAAAAATCCGAAGATAAACATTTATTTTGCAGCCAAGCTGGAAAACAAGATGTTTTAAATATTATTGAATTATTATGTTTCTCATTAGAATATCGCTACCAATAAATGAAATCATTAAAATACATTAACTTCACAGATAAAAGGTTCATTGTATATTCCGATAGCCAAATTACTCCTTGGCAGTAATACTGGGTATCTTGGGCAAACATACGTATCCAATGTTTCTTTGCATAGGTACATGGGAACATAGCGAGTTCAGAGCTGAAGAATTTTCCAGCTCTACTAAATGAATATGTTAAAATGTTGAAAAGGAATAGGTTGAAGATGAACTTTAGGGAAATGCAAAACAATTATCGAATCTAGGCATTGGGTCAATGACGAGTCCTGTGGCCGATGTTAAACTAAAAAAAAAATATAAATAGCAATACTTAGCCTCCGTTCTACCGCAACGCATAGCGGTGGAAATCGCACATGTATACCGCACACGTACATACCGGATATAACTAAAAACCCGATCAATTTAGAAACATGGAGAATACATCTATAATTTAATACATTCACATTTTCTTTTCTTCCCTTTTTCAGTTCACTTCCTGAAATTATTTCCCCTCAGCTGAAACTAATGCACATATTTACATTATATAACCATTTTTAATACAATTATTAAACTTTAACAAGAAGGTTCAATAGTTTTCCATCATTTCTCACTCATTATTAAAGCCACTCAGCGTATAAATCAAAATGAAAATACACTGCAAGTTAGAGTTTACCATATACACATACATCGAATATCTGGACTAGGAGTTCATAGCTAGTTCATAGTAGGCTTCTTTGTCGGTTTCAATTATACGATTTTTCTATTTGGTAGCACAGTAAAAACCATCACAATCTCATTTGCATATATAAATGAGAATCGTTTAAGATTCTCATTAGACAGTCAACACACTTTATGTTCTGAGAAAACAAAAATTGGGATAGGCAGTGTACACTTAAGTTGGGCTGCTACAAATATTGATCGGAATCGATATTTCGGCCCAAATAAACACAATAAATTGGATACTAACCATATAGAAGTAATGATAGATAAATAGAAAAGATTACGAGAGGGGACAGAAGAGCTTAAAAATAACATTGAAAACTGTGAAACAACGACCCAATTTAATTGAGCCGATGCCGACGCCTTTGCCGCTCCCACATTGATCAACACTAACGATTATAACTTATGATAAAGGGAGTACAAATGCTAAGGGCACTTCCTATAATTATAAGGTTTCCCCTGTATTGGCTATCATATTTCATGTGCGGCCAGTGGCCTTATGGCACGCTGTACAATTTCCAAATTAAATCCAGACGGGCTCTGATGTGCTCCGAATGGATGGGGGATGATTTCGAGTAATCTGTTCTACTGTTGGTTCTTAGTAGCGCCATGTGCACTATCCATAGCATGACTTGAAGTAATTACTTTCCCGCTCTGCTGTAAAATGGATTTAGGTTAACCTGTGCGATCGACGTTACTTCAAGGGTACTTTAATTTAGTCGTTAATTGACGGATGAATGCTGAACCAAAAAAGAGAGGGAGTCACAGTAATGAAACTTTGAAGTAAAATATCTTATTTCTGATTAGGGGACTTGAAAATTCTCGAAACATGTGTTGCACAATAAAATATATCAAAGTATAAATATTAAAGCGAACAGTTCGGAGGGGTTCGGAAGTACGAATATAATGGTAACAATCAATTTGAATGAGATACGCCTAACATGGAACGCTAACATATTCTGTTGAACACATCTAAGATGCGTATCTCTGATGAAACTCACTCGATGATCTTTACTTGAGAATAGAGTAAAATTTGAAAAGCCTGAAACTATTATCATTTGAATATGCATTGTATTTTTATGGAAGAAAACTTCGAAGGGAATGTTTTTAAATAAATATTAAATTAGTTTGAAAACAACAATTTTTAGTTTTATAACTATAATTACTAAGTCAATGTAGTCGAGTACATACAATTATATAAACAAATCTTGTGTTAATATAGATCACTTCGGGATACCATAAATTATGAAAATTTAATAATTTTCGTTCTCAGGAAATAAATATAAAATGAAAATAATAAATGTACATATTATACATATGTACGTATTTGCAAACTAAAATTGTTCACAAAATCCTACTCAAACTGCTTTTGCATGTACAGCGTTAATAGAGAATTACTAACAATTAGTCAAACACTAAAAAAAAAACTATTCCCACAGATCTAACACATGGTAAACACATAAAATGAATAACTTACCTATTAAACCCATTTTGCATTAAAGATACACTAGTCAAACATATGTAAAGATAAAGTTTTACGAGTGATTGTCTCACAGTAACTGGCAGTGTGCTGAGTAAACGATTTATAAGCAATTTGTGTAATCTAAGAGGTGCATAGAGTAAAGAAAAAATCTAAGGCGAGAGAGTGCATACACTGAGTGGTTTTCTGTGACAAATGCTTTTAAATATTTCTTTTGTTCATGGCTTCGGTGGAAGTTCAGAAGACCTGAATATGTGCCTTTGCTCTATTTCTCTGGGCATATAACTCGATGTTAGGAGAGAGAAAATAACAAGCTTATCGTGTTACCCTTTTTATGAAATGAAAGTTTTGATGAGACTGTAAGTCACAGTAAACTTATGAATGCCAGTTCCTATTAAAAATATCAGTAAACATGGATGTAGGCTAATGCCGTAAGGGTACTATGCCCAAAGCAATGGTTGTGCATTCATAAGTTCAGGGGTACATGTTCATTGTTGAAATTGTTTTGCATGTATGGTGCTAAAGACACATTGTTATGACGATGAAAAACTTGATCTTTTCGACATAGGTACAGAGGGATTTTGAATTTTTTCGTTGGAGGAGTGGATTAAATATATTCTTTTTTTCTTTTTTTTTTTTATAATTTGCGCGCGCTCAAGGGATTGCTAATACCCTTAAGTGTCCGGGGTCAAGACACAGCACGGGCCGAAGGTATAGAGGGAGAAAGGGAGAGGAGGCACCTGTGCACATTGGTCCTAAATATCTGCGGGTTGTAGTCTGTGGGAAATATAGGGCTGGGAAGAGCATTCCAAATTCGCGTAGTACGGCTGAAGAACGAGTTTCTAAATTTAACTGTGGGTCCGAAAGTAGGCTTAAGGGTAAACTGATGAGCATTCCTGGCGAGACGAGTATTGCGGGTGAATTCATGGAGAATGCAGTTGGCTAGCTCACTTGAGCATCGTTTGTTGAAATAGCGATAAAATACGGACAAAGAAAAACGTTACGTCGATGTTCGAGCGAGTCTAATGACTTTGCGACATTGTTGTCTTCTATAAGTTTTATCGCTCGCTTTTGGATTCTATCTAGTAGGTGCAGGGTGGTCTTTGGGGCACCATACCAGATATGAGCGTTGTACTCAAGCTTGGGGCGGATTATAAATGAAAGCCAAATCAGAGGGGGTGAAATATTTCTTGCATCGATTAAGGAAACCTAAACATTTCGCAGCATTTTTGGCGACCTCAAATATGTGATCGTTCCAACTAAGTGTTCTGTTGATACACATACCAAGGATGGAAAGCTTTCCGGTTTCATCGACACAAGCCCCATTCATGGATATTCGCTTTAGTGACAGCAGACAGCATTGAGTTTTAGAAGCATTGAATTCCACTCTGTTGTTGTTTCCCCAGTTAATTATGCTGTCAAGATCGGAATTCAAGGAGCTTAACATACGCTGCCGTTCCAATTCTACGGCCGAAGGGCAGGGTCGTGAGTCTCGGAACGAATATGAAAAGCTGAGGGTGCTGTCATCAGCGAAGGAATGGATTGGATTAGAAGTAGCAGACAAGAGATCATTAATAAAAATGAGAAAGAGTGTCGGAGACAGAACAGAGCCTTGGGGTACACCAGCATTTATTTGGTGGATATCAGACTTGAACCCACCCAAAACAACTTGAATTGAACGGTTCGAAAGGTAATTTCTAATCCATAGAAGAAGAGATTCATCGATACCATATGCACGCATTTTCGACAAAAGAGCTTGATGCCAAACTCTGTCAAATGCCTTAGAAATATCAAGTGCAACGATCTTGTTTTCACCTGCATTATGCAAAGATGTGTTCCACTTTTCGGTGAGATAAGCTATCAAATCACCAGTGGACCTGTTACTACGGAAACCGTACTGCCGGTCATTAAGAAGCTTCCGCAATTCAAGATATTTCATGAGCTGACGATTTATCAGCGTTTCCATGACCTTAGAAAGAAGGGACGTAAGTGCTATGGGTCGGTACGAGGTGGGTGACGAAGATTCGATTTTTAGGGACGGGCTGGACAAATGCTGTTTTCCATCTGCGCGGAAAGAGACCTAAAGAGTAGGATAGATGAAAAAGCTTACGCAATGGTTTTGCCAGCGCAGAAGAACACCTCTTCAAAAGTATAGGGGGATGGTATTCCGGGCCAGCGGATTTGTGCACGTCGAGGTCTTTAAGTACTCTTGCAACTGTACGAGTGCGGAAATGGATTTTTTCCCATGGTGAAATCAACGCTCAAGTACAGGTGGAGACATATTGGAATCTGGCAGTGTTGAGCTGGCTGCAAAATGCGCCGCATGCAGACTGGCTCTGTCTAAAGAGCTGACAGCTGGAATGTCATTGTAAATGAGCGTGGGAATTGAAGACGAGATGGAATTCTTTATGTTTTTTACAAATGACCAAAAGTGTTTGCTACCTTTGGGACATTGAAGCACTTTTTGCCTCAACTTTTGATCATAGGAGAATTTCACACGTCTGATAGTTGCATTGCAGTCATTTCTGGCCCGTTTAAACTTATTCCGGTTTTCCTCAGTAGGGTTGGCTTTGTATGCCCGGAAATTCAACTCCCTCAACCTGATAGTCTCTTTACAGCTCGAGTCATACCATGCATTTTCTTTGGGCTTGATACTTTTCACTCTATGCGGAATGAAGGATCTCATGCCCAGCAGAAGAATGTTTGTGATCATATCAGCAGCGGCATCCACGTCACTATCGAGGAAGCATAGTGACCAGTTAAAATTCCTAAAGAAATTGTTGAGTCCGCTCCAATCGGCTTTCTCGTACAGTCATACTGTTCTTTTAGGAATTTGTTCTCTAACTGTGTGTGGTGATAACGAGAAATTAGCTGATATGACACAATGATCAGATGAGCCTAGAGGCGACAGTATGTCAACAGAATATTTATCAGGGTGAGAGGTGAGAAACAGGTCCAGGGTGTTGGCGGAATGATCTGCGATGTCAGGTATTCGTGTGGGCTCATTTACTAGCTGAGTCAGATTGTTTAGCTCAGCAAAGATTTCCACATACCTTCCTTCGGGTGTTGTCTGTAATGTACACATTCTTGTATAAGATATATTAAAGAGTTTCTGAAGTAATTATTTCTCTGCTTAAAGTTCAGACAGCTAGTTTACTTAACGTCATACTATTGATATAACTATTTATAATTAATATGCTGGGTGAAATGGGCTGGCATTAGAATATTTATTTATATACAAATGAGAAAGATTTTTACATTTTTTATCAATCGTCAGGATGTAGTGTTTCCTTTACGGCAATGTAGAATCCTACATTGTTCACACCGCGAAAATGATTGCAGCCTCGTATTTCTCAAAAAGATTTCTGGTATTTGTAGGTGCTAGGCTCAGGTGCATCTCCGACTGTAGCGATACCCATATTATTATTATATGTGCTACTGTGATAACAAATAAGGTGGACATTATTTATAAATTTTGAAATCTTTATTTGTTCTTAAAATGTCATTGGCTTTAAAATAATATTCCAATATACTTACTCAGAGATGGTTTTTCAAATTCTTCGAAATAATTGTTAAAGTCGATCACCGACGGTGAAGTCACACGTTGATAGATTATCCTACTGCAAAAACCAATAGTTATCTAGCCACCACAGTATTTGATTTTGGTGGACGTATAAAATATGTACATTTGTTGAACAAAAGCAGTTTCCGCATAAAGATTGACACAGATGTCAATGACAGTACTGCCAACACAAAAAAAAAATTAAGATCCAACGAATTTTAAAATTAAGTCTCCCCGGCAGCTGACCTCCTCGTGGTGGGGGACGGGCAACAAGTTTAGGGTATATGAATATACAACGGCATCGACTTAGGATAGGCACATGGAACGTCTCAACGCTCACAGGAAGGGATCTCGACCTAGTTGGGGAAGCTCCCAGGTATCGTTTAGATATATTTTAGGAAGCAAAGAGGATCTAGAACTTCCTATTTGTTGCACTTCAAATGCCTGCACAGGCGGGAGTGGGGATACTGACAGTCCCCAGCCTGGCAGACAGGGTATTGGAGTGGATACCATTAGGAGGGAGAGTCGGGATCTTCAAGCTTGAAGGGTCAAATGTGGCTATCTTGCAGGTGTATGCACTAAATCTAGAGTCTGAGTGCGCGGCTTTCCTGGATGAAGTTGATGCTGCCCTTGACAAGGTAGTGGAAATGGATTCCTATATCCTGATGGGTGACTTAATGCTCACATGTATGGTGTGTGGATGTAACGACATGGGGGAGTGTGATTGGGAGGAACGGTGGTCCTCATCAAATCGCGAAGGGAGAGAAGTTGTTGGACTTTTGCTGTGCAAATGGCATGTCCATAATGAACATCTTCTTTCCACACAAAGGCATCCATTAATACACGTGGTACCATCCGAATCTTCAACAGAAATCGTTGATAGATCTGTTTGTGGTACCATCGTGTATGCAACGGATGTTTTGATTCAAGGCCCTATTTGGAGCCAAGGCTGAATGGTGGCAGTATGCCAGCGTCTGGTGACCGGCATGTCTCGCTCGGCAGCTGGTCGGGCTTAGCCCGAAGGAATTACGAGCAGCCTGTCAATGGCCTCGTGAGCCGTTATGGGGGTGTGGGGAGAGTCATGCCATGCACTAACCAGTGCGTGCGGGAATCAAACGACAACGGACAACGGCATCGACTTAGGATAGGCACATGGAACTACTCATCGCTCACAGGAAAGTATTTCAAGCTAGTTGGGGAAGCTACCAGGTATCTTTTATATATCGCAGGTTTCTCTTCAACGAAGCAAGAAGGATATAGAACTGTGGACCTTATGGGCTGAACTGTAAACTGGTGTTATGTTCGCTGAATCTCACTGATAGAGTACCACTGTCAGATGCAGTGAGATGCTGCACAATGTTGCACGTCACATATCTGAAAGGTTTTCTGTTCTATCGCACGTAGAGGAAGAATAGCGAGTGTTTTCAACAGCTGTCATTGCCTCTGCGAGTGATGATTGTGGAGTGAAGCCGCTTGGAATGACGGCTGGTGGTAAGAAAAGAACTTCTTGCAGAAGTTTAGTCTTAATAGCGTCACATGTTATCTTGACTCCAGAACATTCATGGTTTAAAACTCCCGGATTTCAAGAATCCATCAGAGAAAAGAAAAGGACCTTCAGAAACTGGATTCTCTTGGGGGACCTGCATCTCGTGACCGGTACATTGAGGCGCGAAGAACTTGCAAATTGGCTGTGCGAGTAGCGAGTAGTAGTAGATGGAGCTAGCACTCTTCGGAGCTTTTCGGAGGGAAAGTCTACGCTAAGGTGTTGGAGGCACGTTCTAGAGCTATGGTCGAGTCCAGGATGGGTGATGAACAGAGCCAGGCATACGGCCGATTTCCTGGGGGTAAGCTCTGGAGTGTTCTGCAGGAGTTTGGCATTGAAACAAACTGTAGCAGCTGCGTTCGGGTTAACGGCGCTAAATCAACACCTTTCACCGTGAGCATCGGACATCGCCAAGGGTGCGTCTTGTCACCTCTCATATTCATTATATGTATGCACTGGATGTTGCAGCGCAGCCGAGGTGAGGAATGTTTCACATTGGAAGAGTTGAGGGTAAGCCATCTTCTTTTTGCAGATGACTTAGTTATCCTCCTCCCAGACGAAACTCCAGCGCACACTCGATAAGTTTGTTGCCTTATGTACAGATGCTGGGATGAAGGTTAACGTGGACAAACCAGAGGTTATGGTCATTTCCAGAAGATCTCTCGTGCTTGCATTACCCCCGCGACCCCGGTAGTGGATCATGCAGGTCGATGATGATGATGATGATGGAATTTAACCTTATACCTTGTCAAAAATAAAATAACCATTGGCTTATACTTGAACGATTAAATCTTTGACTTGGGTTAATATAGATCTCTTCCTGAATTTTATTCAGATTGTTGGGATATCTTAAATTATGAAAAATTTATAATGTTAGCTTTTTAATTGACTGGTACCGATAGATTTTTGATTCGGCAATGGAAAATTGATAGGAAAATAATATTTACAAGCATTTTGAAGGCAATTATTAAGTGCTTGCGAGAGTACGAATATAAAGGTTCTGAAATGCCTTCCATTGAACCGACGGAATACCAATTTTTACTGCTAAATAAAAATATCGACTACTCAACGAAACGCTGCTAACATATACTTAACAAACTTAGGTCAAGTGAGCTGTCAATTGCATTCATCCCCTCCATGAATTACCATGACAACCGTCCCTCTAGGAATGTGCTTCAGTTTATTCTCTAGCCTGCTTTCGGACGAGAGTACGAGTATAAGGGTTCTGAAATGGCTTTCATTGAACCGACTGAGTACCACTTTTTACTGTTGAATAAAAACATCGACCAGTCAACGAAACGCTGCTAACCTATACTTAACAAACGTAGGTCAAGTGAGCTAGTCAATTGCATTACTCCCCTCCATGAATTACCATGATACCCGTTCCTCTAGGAATGTGCTTCAGTTTACTCTCTAGCCTGCTTTCGGACGCCCAATTATGTTTAGAGCCTAGTTTTCACTCGCACCATACTTGCTAACTTTGCAAACTGACATTTCATTCAAATGTAATTTCTCTGTTCTCTGTTCGGATAGAAATCGCGATTTTCTTGTTAATTCTGAAATTTGTAAAAAATGTAAAAACAATGTTAGATTTTACCAACATTCATAATTCGCAGCTCGACCACTTTCTTCCTGTCTAAAAGAAGGCTTCTCAAACTTAGTCATTCGGAATCGCGATTAAACTGAAATTATAAATATTCCGGTTTTCATGAGAGAACCTTGGGGAGAATACTGAACATCTTCATTGCAATACAGTAACTAGCGAGTGATTATTTCATTTTGTGCATAATCCAAGTCTCATATTTGATCTTGCCTTCCTCAGAGAGTAAGTTGTTGCCATGGTGATATGAGCCTCACATGGAATCTACCTATTTACATTATCGACTATTAACTGCAGATTATATTGTTGATGGAATTTCCAAAAATACTATGATTGACTATGACAAGTTAAATGAAGATTACCATAAACCGATGTTTAAGTAATTTTCACAGCATAGATATCCCAATTTACATAGTGAAAATTGTAAGCGATTGAAATTTAACTTTCTAGCAATAGCTAGAAATGTTATATCATATCCCGCAACTCTCTTCACAAACGCCAATCATCCTGTCCCACGGTGGATCATTTTCACGCCATGTAACATCTTCGATTTATTCTACTTGTACATACATACATATGTATTACTGAAATGATGTTGAAGAGAATGAACTCAAGTCAAATGGCGCCGCATTCGCGGATGAAGATAATCTGGGTATTTGATAAGTTCAAATATAGTTTTTGCTTCACCAATTAAAACTTGCTAAATGACATTTCCACATACATACAGTCATTTTATTCCCCCATTGCGGTGGTTGTCATAGTTAGTATCACTCATCATACACAAAACTGAAACATGATAACGCATAGAGTCCACAGATTGAACCAAAGGGTGAATCGATTATGTGAATCAAACTGCTAGCGACGAACTAAAAGTATAGCAAACTGAACTCTATATCGATTAAAAATTCCAATGATTGTATGCTTGTTAAACTGGATAATTGGCCCATAATAATTCTGGCCTTGTTTTTTGCTAAAGTACTTCGAAATTCTAACGTGGTTACACTGTAATATTTCAATATTAACTATTAAACCGATAATACTTCAAAAAGCTTTTGTGGAGAATGTTTGTGTTCTCCTTAATTGAGAAGACACATAATCAACAAATTGGATTTAAGGAACACACATTCGCAATTCATATATTCAATCTATCGCACCATACCACTTAATTTGAATGAATCACTTAATTTCAAGGACGTCAATGGTGACACAATTATTATGACAAGCTGGGGATACTTGATTTCATCGGGAGAATTGCCTATAGATAAGCAATAGGCTTTGTCTCATCAACGAATAATGATTATAAGTTGTCGGGCGAAGCGTGCGCAGTCAATACATGCATACAATATAAGGCAATAATAATAACAATAAAAATAATAATGCCTGAAACACAATAGGGCTTTGCTGCTGGCGTTGACTTCCAACACAGGCAAATCATATGTTATGCACAAAATACAGCTTCGCGCTTTCTTGAGCGAAATGAGAGCGATATCATAGAACGTAAGAGGGCAGTTTCACGTAAGGATTTTTCGACATGTTGGAAAAAATCAGTGCGACACGCGCTTTTACTCAAACTCCCTTACAAATTGAGAGATCTTCGCTCAAATTGAGAATCAACTGACAATTGAGAAATATGGCAAAAGGCTACTGAGGTTATTTTAACGGATGAAATTAGTGAAGTAGTAAGGACACAATATTTTTCACGTCGGATTTGTGAATTGAAAACAGCTGATAAATTGAGTTGACATTTCAAAGCGCGTTTGAGACTCTAGCCAGACACGCCAGCAGCAAAGCCCTATTGTGTTTCAGGCATAAGGAAGGCATGGATATAAAGATGTTGCAAAGGTCATCAAAAAACATTTCGGGAATAAACATTTTAAATATACATTGTCTATTTGCCAATATATTTGTAAACAAGTTTTTGTACTAATATTGTTTCATGATTACTTCATTGCACTTGAAAACCGAAGCGCAGGTTCAAACAAACAAAATTAGAAAATCAGCAAACGCTATGGACATATCACATTTTTATATGTATAGGTAGATACTATATTGACTGAAGAATTTGACACATGTAAGCAATCCACCAGAAATAAGGGAGCATAGAGATAGCCGACTTCACAGCTGATTGCCCCTTAGTCTTTCAACGAATTTGACGGATATTCACCCAATTATTGACGTTTATTCACGAATTTTTGACAGTTATTTACAAGTCATCGAACAACAGCATTTTAGCTTAGTGTTTAAATTAACAGACAGAGATTACCGACTCTTCCCACAGCTAAACAAATAGTATGTATTTAAAGCATAAATTAATTTAGTGTGTGTCCACTACCTAATGTCAAATGTACATATATACATATGCCACATCAGCATACGCGACAAACTGGCATAAATCCATTCGAGACCAGAAGGGTACTTATAAATGCATAAAACTAGCCTCTTTCATAACTTTCAATTTACATATGGCTGTGAGAACAAAAATACAACTATGTATCACCTTTAAGTGCATACTTTGTTACTTGTGTGCGCACATTTATCAACACATTTAGAACGCTCAATAGTGAAGAAATTTTAATTGCAAATATCTTGCGTACTTCATCCACTGGGTGAACTCTTATTTAGCAGAATGCTTTTATGGTCTAAAAATTGCCTATAATTATGTACTTCCGTTTGTATAGTGTGTCTGTTAATAGGAAAGAAAATTACAAATTCATATAGGGTGCTCAGCTAGACCGCTAGATTAAAACTCGTTATGGTACGTATAACCGTCGAATTGTGTCATAAACACTGAAATCCCAACAAAGTAATGAGAGTCAATTCAGTTGCAATTTATGCGATTTTGTTTTATTCTTTTCACCGCACCAACAACGGTGTTATCTTTCTTACTTCTTTTTATAAAATGAAAACGATTTTTTTGTGGTCTGTTTGTAGGTCATTTGGCCTGTTGAATAGAATTTACGAAATTTCCTCCGTGTTTACAATATATAATACAAAGTACAAAAACTATGTGTGTGAATTTCCAAAAGGAACAGCCTTGCTGAACATATGAAGTGTTTAGATAAGACGCTATTCAACCAGTGTGTGAAAATAAACTAACAGATTTACTTACAAAAAATGTATTTATTCAAAACATGAAATCAAATCAATGAGTTTACATCCATGCTACGTATGTTCGTGTTTCAGTGTTCCAACTATTCGAATCAAATTGATTTAAGTAAGACATATCCATGGATACTGTTGAAGACTATAAATACCTGCAGAGCAACTCTGACGCAAACTCTATATTTCTGTTGGAAGAACTTATCAATCGGGCGTCATTCCGTTTTTGGCTCTGCGTTGTTCAAGCAGTTCTGTTTGGCACAAACTGAAAAAAAGATTTGGATGTATTGCCAGAAAACAAAAAAACATTTCAAACGTCTGGTTGTCAGTTTGATTTTTTTGTTTATGTTTGCGGATTTTAGCTTTGATTAAAGATAAAATGACTTCATATAGCATAAAAATTAATTTTAATATTCAGTTTTACTCCCATATCGCAATAGCGCGTTCGAGCGGACGTATCATTCCACAAGTTAGAATGATACACGTAAATCCATTGGATAAATCACAATACAGCGGTCGGGCGTTAAAGCTTCACAGACCATAGTATCGTAAGCCAGAGCACAAAGTTCTAGGTGGAGCTACTCTCTACTCATCCGTTTTTTGTTTTCACTCATGACTTTTCAACACTGACTAACTATAGTTTTTGGATGTGTCAGTCCTAATTGAGATCGGTATCAAATATTCTCTCAGCAGAAGCTGTATTATCTTTCTCTCTCGTCAACCTCTATGTGACTTAGACTACTTATCCTTAAAATCCATCAATTGTCAAAAATAATCACCTTCAACCGTCGTCAACGAACTTTTTTTCTTTTATTTTTTTTTTATTTAATTTTTTAATTAATTGTTCCTTAACATTTATTTAAAAACGGAGCATGACTTCCAAACTATCCGCTCCATTGTGTTGTCACGTTCGGCTTTGTGTGTTGTTGTGTGTCGAAAACCCGTTTACCCTTTGACCATGTAGTTATAGATTTTTGTATTCCTCTTGGGTTTTAATAAATTAATTTAATAATCGCCTAGTAGTCTTCTTCTTGTTTGGACAAGTGCATGACATATTCCGAGGTTGTGTAGTACTGTTTCCTCTTCTTCTTCTTCATCCATGCAGCTTCTGCAGAAGTCGTTATAAGGTGCCCTAAGTCTTCTGGGATGGCTGCCTATAAGACTGGCCACTGCCTACCCCTATCAGTCTGGTAGATCACCTGTTAAATGGTGGAACGCAGAACTGCAGATTATTCGCAAGGAAACCAGAAAACTTCTTAATATGTCCCTAGAGACCAATTCAGAGGAGGACCGATCGAAACAAAAAGAATATGAGAGCCTAATTCGGATATCGAAAAGGGCCTCTTATAGAGGCCTCTGTGGTCAACGTTCTCAAGAAAGACAAACCAGTCAGACTGGAAACACTCAGGAAAACAAAATATGCAGTGGCGTCCTTTGATAGTTCCAAGTCACCAGGTACCGGAAAATATTGCGATACAACACTTCAAAATCTTCATCGATATAGAGGATGTTTTTGACAATGCGTCTTCTGATGGCATGTCTAAATCGGACATGTCTAAGTCCTTTGACCCTAGTCTCATGGATATGCCGTCTGACGACACCAGTAATCCAGCTGCGACGCACGTACAAAGTCGACTTTCCCTGCACTCAGGACTGGCTCTGGCCAGAATCTGAGCCAAGAATGTAGTCGAATCTCCAAGACCAAGGAAAGGTCTGGCACTTTGTGAAGGGCGATAATATTAGACTCCACACCTCGTTAGGTAAATTTGCGTCGGTCTTCCAAGCCGAAACCTATGCGATCATAATGACCACCAACTATATTGTGAAGAACAGGTGGAAGGCGCTAAGTGTTTGTGTCTGTAGCGACAGCCAAGACTTCTCTGAATTGGATCCGCCGTTTCAATTTGCTAAGACTTATCTGGCTTCCGGGCCACCACGGCATCACAGTAAATATGATCGCCGATGAACTTGAACAAGGATCAGAGGAGATACTCTTAGGACCCGAACATGAGTTGGAACTACCCGCGTCCTCGTTTAGGCTTTCCCGGCGTACTAACGGACTACTATAACTTCGCCAAACACTTAAATGTGTTTGGCCTAAGCGATGAAACTCTCTGCGACGCCTGTAGACTTCCTCTGCCACTGTCCCGCCTTTGCTCGGATCAGGTGCCAGTTATTTGGTGCTGATGAGGTGAGAGCTGATCCTCATCACGGAAGCGCCTGCTGGTATTCCAGCATGCCATGGAATTTCATTAAATGTAGGTAGCTGCCTGGAAGTACAGTGAAACAGTTTTTGAGTCTGAGTGCTCCAGCGAAAAGTTCAAAAACCTCCGAAAATAAAGGTGTACAGAAAATAAGGTATGCTGGACAGCAACATAAATTTTAATTTGGAATAAATAACCCTAAAGAACTTAACATTCCACGCATTTTTTAACAAACATCTCTCAAGTATGAACTAATAATTTTCAACCCGACATTGTTGTCAAACAAACTATTGCTAGGCCAAAAAAGATTTCTAACATCGTTTGATGAAACTCAGACATTTCGCAGCATTATTAGCGGCCTTAATATATATTTGATCATTCCAACTAATGGAATAAAGTTGTTCGGTTGCATATACATATGTATGTGTCATTCAGAGTGGTTTAAATTAAATTCAGAACAAAATATTTGTCTGAATCAAACAGAAAAATAAATTTTAAAACAAATGGAATGACAAAGGAAATTTAACTACCATTATTCCCCATTCATGTGCTATGCATATAATGCAGTAGGATATTTTAGTTCAAAATTATGTGTCTGTTGTTGTTCAATTAAAAGTTTGGGACCATGCAGGAAATATTTACGTAT
Organism: Eristalis pertinax; assembly: GCA_907269125.1. NCBI lineage: Eukaryota > Metazoa > Arthropoda > Insecta > Diptera > Syrphidae > Eristalis > Eristalis pertinax. The sequence continues at coordinate 55,032,151 of OU026149.1, read as the reverse complement.
TAAGGGGTGTAAATATACCCTATTATTTATATTCGTATGCAATAATATGTTCACTTAGTACAAACATGTACTCATTCGTGCTCCCCACTGTATATGCTGAAAAGTGGACACGAATGTTAATTACTTGATTATCCACTAATAATGAAGAGCACAGCCATTTTCAAAGAGCACAAATTGTGGAAATATTTAAAGATCCCATACAGTCACTAACTCTTGTGGCGACAATACCTTATTGAACACATTTACATTAGCTCCACTAGGCATCTATGAACCCAACTAAGTGTTTCCAATTAGAAGTTTTAATTGTAAGATACTCAGATGTATACAAAAAAAACGTATGACCCGCATTCAGTGATTGTAGTCAAAAAGTAATGTCTATGTTGTTTCTTTACCAAAATGTCTATGTCGTTCTTTAATTTGGTTTCACCGCTACCACTACTTACCTTATGTCTTTCTATTAAAGTCATTTGAATATTTTCGGATGTAATTCCATGATGCCAATGCTTTTACGTCAAAATAAATGGAACAAGCGTACTATATGTAGGTACCAATCGAATCCATTTACTAAGAAAACATACTGACATCGCCACAGTAAATTCTATCATAAATATTTTTCATGATCGCATAAGCATTTCTCACGGTTTAGATAAAATAATCTTTGATATGTTTACATGATCTAACTTTTTCTTTGCTAATCAAATTTACACCTCAATTGTTTGAAATAAAACAGAGAAGACTCACGTTTTTGCATTGTTTTGAAAAAAATAAAACTGTTTGATGAAATGTTGAGATATCAATTCTGATCGTGACTTCCTGGTCAATAATTACTTAATTTAATATAAAAATACCTCGCATGATTTAAAGATTTAATTTTTATATATATATTCTTGTGTAACAAATTTAAGAATTACTTCTAACAAGTTTAAGAATGCACAGTATACGAAAAATAAAAATATGTCATAACAATTATAATTCAGGTAGTCCGGTGTACAAGTAAGATATAAATCTTTTATACATACATATATACCATTATTTGCAACTAATGACTCGTTTATAAAGCCAATTTATATATGTAATCACAGAATTGAGTTGCTTTGTATCTCTCTACCAAAAATAAGTTGTCTAATTCTTCATAAAATCCCGAGGCCTTACCATGCGATTTGGTGTTTGAAAATCTCACTTAATTCCAAGATTTCAAATAAATCTCATTTAAATCATCATGAAATACATATCTATGAATCAAACAAATCCTTTCTATACCTTTTCATCTATTGGCAGACAGTATTATTCAATCTGTCAAAATATTAACATTAACAAGAGTTCCTTTTGTTTTGCAACGCTGTTTTGCATTTACAAATACACAGAAAGCGTAAAACACTACATCTACATTTATTTATTGGTGGAGACATGCATACTACATACATATGTACATATTACTAATATCGTGAGGTTCTACATACGCTGTTCTTCAATTACCAAAATATCAATTCATGCTGCAAATAAAAACACACTGGATGTTCGCCTTTAAACATCGCAAATTATTATTCGTTAGAAAATTATACCTTTATATTACATTTTACAGACAGTATGCATAAATATGTATGTAACTACGTATCATAATTTACTATATTTATTTTATTATAAAAGTATTTTTAAAAACTAATTAGCTTATCACAAATTAAATAACGATTTGCTTGTTTCGACCGGTTTCCTGTAATGTATTTACATGGTAGTGAAAATGTGACTATAAGTCACACATGTATGTAAGTATCCAGAAATATATTTAAATCATTCGACTGATAATACAGTTTGTGATTATATCCACCTTTGGTGTTGTTATCCAAAAACACACAAATTGACTTACATTTAAAATCGGTGCACTTATTTCAAGCTTGTGTCTTGGTTTTTCTGAGCTGCATAAACAATTCCAAGGCATTTTACATAATTAATAGTTCAAACAATTTAAGGGTTGATGAATTTATAATTTTTTTCTTGATTTTATAATTAATACACATTTTCTTGACAACTGATATTTCGATTCACTCACTGCACTTCAAAGCATAATACCGATCTAGAAATCAGATTGATGATCGTTCATCTCGCGCAATTTCTTTCGGTTGATTCCCGTTCTTATATTCGCAATAGGTATGTATATGAAATTATTAAAACTATCGCGCAACTATCTATATTGTACTAACAACGTGCAGATTCTAAGGGCAACTGCCAAGTACTGCAAGACGAATTTGCCAGCCAGGGTCTATGGACTATGACTTTTACGATTCACTGAGTTGTTGTGTCTGCTCTACCGGCGACCATAAACATCTTATTCTGAGTGTGGCGACGTGAATTCACCACCACTACAGAGACGAAGTCGGATTGTATTGTGTTGCGTTGTGTTGTATCGTGTTGTATTTGACGTTTGTGCACCCTATTCGTTGTGAAATGTACTGAGCACAGATTGCTCCTGTTTTTATCAAGCTCCAAATCAGCTGGTTGGCATGGAAGCACATTTTTTGTCTCTATTGTCATTCATAAACAACATTCTGTAAAGTGTGAGTGAGCGTGTGTAAAGTTGTAACTAGTTAAAAGAGAAATATTGTGGAGTTAGTACTTACATAGTTGATCGGGTTCAGTTCTGTGCACTTGGTTTGTGTCAAACATGTTTGAAAGACTTCATCAGCATGTTTTCATATCGAAGTGGAATGCGAGAAAGGTAAAATCGAAACATAAAAAAGATGATTATTTTTCTGTTCTGAAAGGATTGGAATGTTTAACAAAAAAATTATGAAAGGTGTGAAATGGATTCGAATGGGTGTCATTAGAGGCAACCTGAAGTCAACGAATATGTCTCAGACTTGCATTCTTGTCTTATAAGAACCACCGCTCTGACATTTCTTTAATGAAAAGTAAACTTTGTTACCAAAGACCACCGATTTGGTAAATTTCTCAAATTGTTTTTCAGTGATTAGAAATAGTATCTACATATGTATAAGTACCTAATTATCTTTTATTTTGATTAGGACAACACGTGAACTCAATACTTAGTTATAACTTGCCTGTTTTCCGACTTTGCTGTGCAAATTATGCCGACTCAAATTTCAGGTTCTCTAGGAAGTAGAAAAAACACCATTATTATAAATAGCGAATCGAAAGAAGAGTTTTTGAATAAGACAATTTACTATTAATAATAATAATAATATGAGTGCCGCTACAGCCCGTAGAGGGCCAGGGTCTAGCTTCTTAGCAACCACTCGTGTTGTGCGTGCTATTGTACTCTCACGTGTGGAAGGGACCTATAGTTTATTGCCGACTCCGAATGGCCAAGTTTGGGAAGCTTTTTCTACACGGTTAACACTTGAGCATTATCAGTGACTCGAAAGAGGTGAAGCCGTGAAAATTATATTTGGTCGTGTTGGGTATATAAACCTATAAACCAGACACCAAGTGCGTAGAAGTCGACGCACAGACACACAACGCCACGGTCGCCAACTTGGTATTACGCTGTACAAATTTCAAACATAGTTATTACAATATAATCCCTCTTATCAAAATAAGTCAACATAATTATGAGGACGTGTGTAGAGTATTGTTAATAGACGGAATGAATGGATGAAAGTATATATATATTGGGGTAGATTTCCTAAACGGAACATTCTGCAAATAGGCTCGAAGATAATTGGTAGGATGAAGGGGAGTCGGAAAAGGGGCAACGACTTTAAGCGACTGGGTTTGGAGTTGAGTTACATTATTTCCAGGAGGGCAGGGCGAGAAACAAGTTTATTGAGTAGACGATTTTATCAACGACTTTTTTGAAGTTTCGAGTAGGTGACAACATTCACTTCATTATCTTTCTTCAATATTGAAAATAATTTGGAAACAAATTTTGTAAGGTTAGTTGTTGTTGATCTTGTGAACGTGGGGAAAAAATAGGTAAGCAGTGGATGTACAATGATTTGTTAACAATATATTCGAAGAGCTTAATAGAAGATATCTTAGCTTTAGAAAAGATGATTAGAGGAACGTAAAGTGAAGAAGCAAAAGGTGAAAAAACTGGTAGAAAGCTTTTCACAAAGGGGAACACAGGGTCGGGATTCTGACTTTGGCTATTAAATGGTATCCAGGGTACTTCCTGCATCCCTGAATGTATTTTTTTTTTCATCATTTATAGGCCATTGGATTTTTATCGGTGACAACACTACCTTATCGTCTGAACATCTTCAATCTTCAAACTTCACTCTCAGCAAAGACAACAACCGATAATCTCCATAAAAGTATGTTCGACAAGAACGCAAACTCGACAACATGTAAAGTCGTTTCTGGTTCCGCCGTCTCAGTTTTACCTCGTCTACTAAGTTGCAATAGTCCATCAACAAATCAACAGACATTGACAACAAACAAAGGTACTTAGTTCCAGTCAGCATTGTCTTATGCACTAACTACTACTAACCCACTTTCATATCTGCGCACATAGATCTGACAAAAATGTGTAGTATATCTCTAGAGCATTTGTTTTTAATTTCGTTAAATCTAATATTAGGTCTAATTATCTAATATAGGTCTAAGATTTTCCTCATTACACTTCAAATTGAAGAATTTGCATTTTTATTGTGGCTTAATACCGCATTAATATGGAATATATAAGAGTATAGAAGATACATATATACTTGTTCTATAAATAGTAGACGGCCGTTTTGGTCAGTGTAGAGGTATACTGTCAACTTCTTCCTCATTAGTTCCTGTCAACAAACAGGTGATTTGCTAATTTTAATAGCTAATGACATTTGATATCACTTACACTCGATGGGAACGGCCTATTGAGGTTTCAGTAAGAATTCATTCAAATCGCTGTAATGGGAACCTGTTATTAAGTAATTCTTCAGTATTATGCAAGAGCACTATGATATTGCCAGTCTTATAAAAACTCAATTTTCTTTGGTTAAGTCAAATAATTAAATATGCACAATGTATTCAAATTGATGAAATGTGTTCATTGCAGTTAAATCGGCAAGATTTGCTTATCTATAAGCTGTGTTTTTGAGATACTCAGAAAGCTGAGTAGAAAAATTTCACACCTACTGAAACTTTTACTGAAAGACAATTTTACCTGCAACCTTTACTCAAGATTTCGCGTTTAATAATCTCAAGTATAAGTGGCGTTAGGCTAAAAAAAATGTTTCTTTAATGTTGGTAGCATCGATCATTTGACACAAAACCAAAAAATGGGAAATAAGTAAAAAAAAAAACATCTCACAAAAATTAAATTTTTTTTGTTTGCACTTGACGGAGAGTGGCAGTAGTATTTTGACATTAAATGTCATTAACGTAATCACACGCACGCACTCTTAAAACAACAAAAAAAACTTGAGTAAAGAGCATTTTTTTCAGATCTCACTAACTGTTCTTTTTTTCAGTATCTCAAAAACACACACCTATATATAACATTCAGACCCAGCTTGTGTTTATGCCTTTACTTAATGCCATCTATCGATTTTGCACTCAACACTACCTTGCCAAATATCGTATTAAATAAACGTCGGAACGGTATATGAGCGAGACTCGATGGGCTGTCAAGAGAAAACGTTTATTTGTTGACATTTCGTACATTAGCGCAGCTTGTCCGAAAAAGAATTATTTTATTTATTGAAGCAGAATTAGAAATATACAATGGAAACTATTCTGGAACAACAACGTCGGTATCATGAAGAACGTGAAAGACTGATAAAACTAATGGTTGATGAGTATGCAAATAGAAAACCAGGGGTAAGTAAAGAGTGTCATTACTTCAGTTGCAGTCTCAATCATGTTTATTCTCAATTTTACAGGAAAAGGAAAAGATTTATTCTGAACATCGTCTCAAGTACTTGCTAGAAGTAAATGTGTATATAATACTGTGTGATAAATTAAATTATTTCAAGATATTATTTTCAGCTTCATCACAATGCTACTCATAAGCTGAAGGAACTCTATGAGGACAAGGATAATGAGCGAAAGGCTGAAGTTCAAGCTTTATCTGGCCCAAATGAATTCAATGAATTTTATGCACGTTTAAAGCAAATCAAAGAATTTTATAAGAAGCACCCAAACGAAATAAGTGTTCCACTCTCTATTGAATTCGACGAACTCACCAAATCTTACAGTAATCCAGACGAAATGAGTGGGCTTGTTGAATTTACCGATGAAGAGGGTGGTGGTCGCTATTTGGATCTGAATGAGTGCTATGAAAATTACATAAATATTCGCGGAATTGAAAAAGTTGATTATATTACTTACTTGATGACATTCGATCATCTCTTCGATATCCCAAAAGAGCGTAAGAATATGGACTACAGAAAGTATGTGGAAGGTCTAAACGATTATCTGTATAATTACGTTGTTCGAATCAAACCGCTATTGGATATCGACGCCGAATTAATGAAATTGGACGCAGAATTCCAAAAACAATGGGCGAATGGAACATTTCCCGGATGGCCTAAAGAAACTGAATCTGTTTTGGCAAACACCGGTGCGCATCTTGATTTGTCGGCATTCTCAAGTTGGGAAGAGTTGGCGTCTTTAGGGCTCGATCGTCTTAAGTCGGCTTTGATGGCGCTTGGACTGAAGTGTGGTGGGACTTTGGAGGAACGCGCTCAACGGCTGTTCTCTACGAAAGGCAAGAAAAACCTTGATCCATCCCTTATGGCCAAGAAAACTTGTGGGAAGTTTAGCGTTCGTGAGCAATCTCGTCAAAAAGATATAGCTCAGCTTGAGTCTATGCTTTACAGATGTGTTGAGTTCGTTTCCGAACAGCGGAGTGCAACAAAAGAAAATGTACAACGCAAACAGGCACGAACTGGCGGCGAACGTGATGACAGTGACGCTGAAGCGAGTGAAAGCGAAAATGATGAAGATGACACCGATGACGTGCCGTATAATCCAAAGAATTTACCACTTGGATGGGATGGCAAACCGATTCCTTATTGGCTATATAAACTTCACGGTCTGAACATCAACTACAACTGTGAAATTTGCGGCAATTTCACGTACAAAGGCCCGAAGGCATTTCAACGTCATTTTGCGGAATGGAGACATGCTCACGGTATGCGCTGCTTGGGGATACCAAACACAGCTCATTTTGCCAATGTCACTCAAATTGAGGATGCAATTACATGTAAGTTTTGCATATGCTTGTTGAATGAGAGTCAAATTTAATTGCTAATTTTTTTTAGTGTGGGAGAAGTTGAAATCACAGAAACAAAGCGAGAGATGGATAGCCGATCAGGAGGAAGAGTTTGAGGATTCTTTGGGAAATGTTGTGAATCGAAAAACATATGAAGATCTTAAACGACAGGGTTTACTGTAGCCATATTAATTTAGAGCTATGTAACCTCAACTAAATAAACAGCCTGAACACAAATTTGAAATTCAATTTATAATTAATTTTTCTCAATAACGTAATTTGTTGTTGTTTCGGATGAACCAGACGAAATAGTGCAGGGTGCAAAGAAAAAATCAGTGCATCCAAGTTTCGATATGGCTCTGATATTCAAACTCAACTGCCGGTCTGCAATCTTCAATTCATCCAAAAATACGCGAATTGGGGAAATAATGTTTATTTAATACTAAATCGATTGGCAGAAATCTGTCTGACCATTTATACAAAATAAAACAAAACTTAATGCCTAATATCAAGTATAAAATCTTCATCCGCCCGATGTATTCGCCAGATAAATATCCATCACATCCTGATTCAAATAGACAACAGGTTGTTTGCGCCCTGAAACATACGACGACAAAAATAAGAACGAATTCAATGTGTGAATGTTTATGTTCATATACTTTTAACTATTGGTCCCACCCTTGCTAGATCAGATGGATCCGCAACTGATGGAATTTCCGATGCGTCGTCGTCACTCGTCGTAATTTCTGCGGGATTCCTTCCAGCCGGTGTCTCAGGAGTATCCACCTCCCGTGTCCGTTTTCGCCTTAAAGCACTTCTCTCCGCTGCTTCAGCTCCTTCACGTGCTACTACGATATCTGCATGTCGCGAAACTTTAGATGAATCCCGCAACGATGCAATTTCCTTGTTCATACGAACGAGTCTGTCTGTGGAATCAACTGAATCTTCAGACGCAGATGTTAATGAATGCGAAAGGAAGCGAAGCGGTGGGCTTCCATTTGATTGTGTGTTTTCTTTAGAAGAGACATCTCGTCTTTCCGTAGTGGAGTGCTTAGAATCTTTACCACTCGATTTCGATGAGACTGTCTTGAGTGACACATTCGAATCAACTGATATCGTCGAAGAATTGATTTTCAACTTTTTCTTACTTTTGAAAATTTTCTCAAATTTTTTAAAACATCTCATGCACAAATAGGAAGACTCCTAGAAAAAGTTACTATTAGAAACTAGTATATGACAATATACGACGAAAAACCCACATTAAAATCAATGTACACTTTCTTAATGAAACGCGTCCTAGAGCGGTCCAATCTTTGGTAGTATTGACTTTTTCCTTTACAAATGAAGCACGGCATTGTTTTGCAGTTACACCGACAAACTTTTTACAAAATTTATAATTACAAAAACATTATTAAATTAAATGTTTCGTAACCCGCACGAAATACTTTAAGAAATTCATTCCGCCAATTTGATTCAAAAGCAAGTTCCGTTTCAAAATGTACAGATGACGTATCTTTAGGGGCCTTCACACTGTACTATAAGTAGGTTAACCCGGTCGACCGACAAAAAAATGCCTAGCGTTCACACTGTGCTACCCGGTTGACAGATATTATTTATGAGGGTAGGTTCGTGGCATCAACATGGCAGCGCTCGATTTTATCAGATTTGATTATAGGCGAAATATTAGAAAACAAAGAGAGCGGGAGAAAAAAATAGAAAAAAGCGATAGCGTTCAAAAAAAAAATCTAACCAAAACTTCTAATCGTTCATTGACATAATTTTCTTTATTCATGCGCTGATGCTCACTCGTTGAATTCAAGAACTTAAATGAAAATTTGCATTGCTGTCGTACGACCAGTGTTCACACTGTACTACATGATACGACCTAGCGAAAAAGTTCCAAACTTCCAAACGACCGTCGTACGTACCGTTCACACTTCTACGACCTAGTACAATTTGGTCCGTCTGACGTGGTAGTACGACCGGGTTGAACCACATGTAGTACAGTGTAAACGCCCCTTTTGGTGGGGTATGTTCACATTCACGCTACATTTTTTACAGGGTTGCTAGTGGCAACTAAAATCCTGCTTTTCATTCGAAATCGAAAAACTGATGAACTACCCAGGGTCAAGGCACGACTACGATTCCCGGGGCGCCAAGATTTGAAAATGCGATTTTATAGAACTCGACAAAATAAGCACAAAATATAATCCACAAAATTTATTAATCGCTTAGTTTAAGAGATATATTGAAATAAACAAATATTTTGTTGCCGTGCTTTTTGCTCTGCGTAATGTGATTGTCAATTTAAGAGTCGCACATTTGCAACGGATTTTATGTGACTAATAGGTGTCGTTTTCATATATCTTTGTTCAAAATTAGTATTTGGGACTAATGCAATGCATTTATCAATACATACAAAACCAAGAAAGTATATATTGTAAACAATGGTATGCAACAACACTTATTAAGTTATGAATTTACTCACATTTTTCATCGAATACGAATCAATGAAGAACTCAAGTCAAAATATTATAGCATTACTCAGAGCTGATAGTCGAATGTGACTATTACGGATATAATATAATTATAAATTCCTCCACTATCACTGCTAAAATACGACAGTCAACTATCGCATCCGATTCCACCCTCTGATTGAAAGAATTTTATTTGATTGAACATAAACAGTATTAATATTGTGTAAGGTTTGAAAGATATTTGTTGAAATCGTTTCTTTACACATCTCTCACGAAATCTAATCGAACATACACACAATTGATTACCAACAGTTTGTTAACTGTCATTTTTGACAGATGAAAAAGTATAGAGGAGCTGAGAGATGGTTCGAATTTTGTCAAATGCTCTAGGATTTATTGGTAGTGTTATTAAATATGGTTGTATAACTCATTGCACTTTTGAATATCTTGGAGACTTTGTCGTTGTAAGAAAACATTCCTAAAATACAGCTAAATAGAATATACCTCATGTCTAATTCAACAGTGTAGTGGACCCTCTATGGAACCCACTCTTCATTCGAACAATATTCTTTTCACCGAAAGAATATCGGCAAAACTTTCCAAGATTTCGAGGGGTGATATTGTCATTGCGAAATGCCCAACTAATCCCACACAGCACATATGTAAACGAGTGATTGGCCTGCCCGGTGACAAAGTCAGCACATCTGAATCCTATTCTGGTACGCTGATAGATGAAATGAAAGTTAGGCTAATAGAGACCGTAAATGATGACAAAGCAGTGGGGAATGTAACTCATATATATGTGCCCCGGGGACAGGTGTGGTTGGAAGGTGATAATACCTCAAATAGCACTGATTCAAGATGCTATGGTCCTGTACCAAAGGGATTGATTAAAAGTAGAGTTCTATGTCGACTTTGGCCCCTGGATCAAATTCAAATTATTATATAACACTAGAACTACAAAAATATAAACACCAGTAAAAAACTGAACGAATTTTCACTTGGTTTAATGTATTTACACGGAATGAATAATACACAAACTACGCGTATCAAAATAAAACTATTAATGGGAACTGGTACACATCAGAACACAAGCAGTAGCAGTGTGTTTACTGTTATTCGTCATTGACGCCGTCTTTTAACTTCTCACTATATTCTTTTCGTTTTTGCTCAATCCATTTCTCTATTTCTTCCTTCAGTTCTTCGTTAGACTTTACTTGGTCCATTGTCAATGGCGATCTGTTGAACGGATCAGTTTGATCGCTGAGCAAATGTCTAGCGATAGTTGAGCGATCAACAGTTACACGGGAACTAGGCAATATCACTGGATCCATCATAAGACTTGACATTATCGGATCTAAATATTCATCTGGGGCATTGGTCAAGGCTTTCTGATCTTCCTTATGTTTCTTCTCCAAATTTTTAACTTTCGCGGAAAACTCGGCCATTTCTCCGATCAGCTGACCACCTCCAATACGTACTGAAATCACCAAGCCAAATTAAAATTCCAATCGTTTTCGAAACAATCACTTACTTAACACAGTTTCAGCATATTCAAATAAATTGCTGCTATAGGAACGTCCATCTTGTGCCACCGCTAAGCAGAAGCTATCACATGGATTTAGATTGATGTATATCCGACATATCTCAAGCACAGTGTGAGCAGGATCGAATTTCAATTCGTTCTTATCTTTTACCTGAAAAAACAAATTCAAATATATACATATGTATATGTGTACATACGAAATAACTAATAATAATAATAATATAGGGGCACAGGGCACTGAGGATGACAGACCCGTAGTCTTGAGTGGGGCGGAGAATAGTCCAACGGTGGAGGAAGTCATTTTGGCGATTACATCGCTAAAAATTGGCATATCCGCCGGTGTGGATGAAATCCGGCCAGAAATGCTTAAGGCAATGGGTAAAGAAGGACTTTTACGGCTCTCTCTTGTCATTAAAGTGGCCTGGGAACGCGGTGAGACACCTGGCGATTGCCAAACTGGGGTGATTGTCCCACATTTCAAGAAGGGGGACAAAAGAGATTGCTCCAACTACAGGGGCATATCTCTTTTAAGTATCCCCGGGAAAGTCTATGTTAAGGTGTTGGAAGCGCGTTCTAGAGCTATGGTCGAGCCCAGGATGGGGGATGAACAGTGCGGCTTTCGTCCCGGCAGAAGTACAACCGACCACTGCCAAGGGTGTCTTGTCATCTCTCCTCTTCATTGTATATATGGACTGAATGTTGCAGCGCAGCCGAGATGAGGAATGTTTCACATTGAGAGAGAGAGAGACTTACCCTCAAAGTCATCTTCTTTTTGCAGATGACTTAGTTATCCTCACATCCTCAGAGACGGAACACCAGCGCGCACTCGATAGGTTTGTGGCCGTATGTGCTGATGCTGGAATGAGGGTTAACGTGGACAAATCGGAGGTTATGGCCATTTCCAGAACGCCTGTTCAATGCACTCTGCATGTTAGTGGAGTCCCATTGAAGCAGGCGGAGAAGTTAAGGCCGAGCTTGGTGTCAAAGCCAAGTTAGCGGTTTTCAACTCAGTATTTGTTCCAACTCTCACCTATGGTCATGAAATTTGGGTAATGAGTGAAAGAATAAGATCGCGAGTGTAAGCTGCTGAGATGAGATTTCTTCGTGCTGTTGTGGGAATTACTCGCCGGGATTGAGTGAGAAACGGCAGTGCACGAGGAACTCAACATTGAGCAGCTGCTTCTTCGAACGGAAAGGGCTGTGCTTCGGTGGTTTGGTCACGTGGCACGAATGTCCATCATCACGACTGCCGAGGCAGGCGTTGAATGCGATTCCATCAGGTAGGCGACCGCTTGGCGGACCCAGCAGTCGATGGCGGAGGATCGAGTTGCCTGGAGATCACTCGTTCGTGGTTTACCCCCGCGACCCCTTTAGTGGATCATGCGGATCCGAAGATGATGATGATGATATAATATGGGTGGCGCTAAAGCCCGTAGAGGGCCAGGGCCTAGCTTCTCAGCAACCACTCGTGTTGTGCGTGCTATTGTTCTATCACGAGTGGAAGGGACCTACAGTTTTATGCCGACTCCGAACGGCCAAGTTTGAGAAGCTTTTTCTAGACAGTTATACTCTTTGAGCATTGTCAGTGACTCGAAAGAGGTGGGGCCGTGAAAAGTATTTCTTGTCGTACCAGGAATCGAACCTAGACAGGTAGGTCCAAGTGCATAGGAGCCGACGCACATACCCACAACGCCACGGGCCACCACACATACGAAATAACTGTGCATCGTTATTTCTACTATTCTTTTAACGGATTAAGAAGAGGTTTATTTGAACCCAGAGCAACAAAGTGAAAGGTAAGAATAATACTGCGTTTTTTCTGGTCTTAGGACGCAGCTTAGCACGCTAAAATCAGCTTTCCCAATGAATTCCCAATCAAGGCGCAATAATAATAGAAGAAGAAATAAAAGCGTTGTGTATTGACGCAGAATTAAAAATAAGATCTAAAATTAACTGATTATCTGAAATTGGGCTTACAAGAGATATCGTCTGAAGATCGACCTATTTTGAAAGGTCGATATAAATTTAGAAATTACTATAGAAATGAAATTGTGAATAGAGTACACACAACGATAGCGATCCACGATTTGAATGAAATCGACAGATCTACTACACTCTTGGACGTACAACGCGAATGGATGCTTTTTTGCACTTGAGGAACAATTGAGAGAAATGCAAAGAATTGAGCAGGAGAAATAGAGTAAAACTCTGCTGGATACGTGGCCATACAGGGATAGATAGTAGATAGACTCGCTAGCCAGGAAGAAGCCCATCGAAACCTTTCATAGGCCCTGACCCATTCTGTGCACCGCGTCATCAGAAAATAATTCAGGGAACTAGAAAAAAAACTAACGGACAGAAACATGACACAATACTCACGGTATGAAACAGGCCAATAACCTCCGTATACTGGTTTCCTAATGGGGCATTGCAGACTCAGACTGCCTAGTTTCATCCAAGGAAACTAAGGATATTAAAGGTCTCTGCAGATTCTGTGAATATAGTGAAATTCCAGAGCATGTACTGGGTTCCTGTGTAGCATTGGCACGTAAAAGAAGAAGATATTTGGACAGGAGCCTATTATCAGAGGAAGATTCCTGAGAGAGAGTTCTCTAGGACGAATCTCTTTCACCTATGTACAAAACCCTCAATATAAATCTGGAAAGAAGTATATATGAGGAAACTCGAGTGAGAGCAAGGTAGTAAGGGGGCACAATAGATCTTAAGGTCGCGGTGCAACATACCCTAAAAAATAATAATAACCATTGAGAAATATAGCTTTCTCTCTCTCGTCAGATCAAGTTGGCATTGTGTAGGACCTGCATTATCCCAACAATGAATCACAGAACAGAGCCAGGTATACGATCAAAATTTAATAAGGTTTTTTAGCAGTTCTAAACAAATGTTTTGCCTGAAACCCTTGCTCCCGGTTGTGTCTTGTCAGGCATCAACTAATGAAACTAAAATTAATCGGCTATTTGGAGAATGAGGAAATGCAGCTTAATTACCTTAAATTTACCCTTATTAGGCCCTACTAAATTCAGGAGGAAATAATTCAGCATTGATGCTATCCTATCCACCATACTGTGATGCGAAAATATCTTCTTGATTTCCGATGATATCAATTTTAAAATATTTATAGTATCACGACCCAAAATATTGTCGAACTTTGCCAAAATTCCCAAATGCTGAAGATTTGACAGGTTTTGTTGTCGTTCATTGGCAGGTAAAGCATTCCATTCGCCGTTATCTTGTGCCGCCTGCATCTCACGTATTCGTTGTAGATTTGAAAGTGAATCGTCCAGTAAAAAAATTGCATCATTTATCAAGAGATTAATAAATCGAAGAAAAAGTGGCGGTTCAACTGCTTCCATATTCTGCTCTGCTTCGATAGCAAGTTCTCTAAAAAAATGATAGCATGATGATGAATAATAAATAAACAATATTAAATGCAACATACTTGAAGCATTCTTTCTGTTCCTTAAGTGTCCAGAGAAATTCCATAATTGCATACATGGGTCGACGGTAGTTGAATTTCTGTTCGAACTCCACGGACTGGCCAGTCATTTCGATACTAACAAAAACTTCCAACAAATTTGGAACTACGTGCATCCGATCTGGATGGGAAGTGAACAGATTGACGACTAAGTTGTTTTCGCCTTCCTTTGGCAGTAGGCTTTCCAATCCCTCCGCAAGTTTCGCTCGCAAGTGTGGATTCTTTACACGCTTTGCGTTGCCCATAAACGCAAGTATCATCTTAAAGAACGATGGCGGTTCCTCGGAAAAAATACTCAATAACGACTTAAAACTCCGAATAAAATTGATGTATACTATGATATTTTCTAGTATATTCTCAGGAACAGACCTTGAATAAATGCAAAATAAAGTATGACCATAATATTGGTATAAATTTAAAACTTGCTTCATATATGGTGGAACATACTCTGGTAGTGGGAGACTCACATCACCATACTCAGATTTGGGTGCAAAACATTTTGTAGCTTTGAATGCTTCATACTCTTCCTTAGATTTTGCATTTATCTGCAGCAACCACCTGGCAGTTGCCTCAAAAAATCGAAACATATGCATGTCATTCACTTGATTGAGCAAACAGTTTTTGAGACAAAATAATTGTTGCGTTTGGGAAGTTAGCATTCGCATGATTGTTTCAGCTCCCCCTGAGTTTCCTTGGTTCATTGCATCCATATAAGCAGACTGCATGTTTTGAATTTCTCTACTTATGCGGACTAGCTTCTCAATGCAGACACGATAACCTGATATATATATATATATTAAAATTTTATGATCATCAATACACTAACTGTGGAAATAATACTCACTCAATTGTATTGCCTTGTGTGTCATAAAAAAGAGTTCCGTAACGAAATTGTACTTGTCGGCGGTGTCTCGCACCTCTTTTTCTTCAACTGGTAGCAAACAGGTTTCTTCCCATCCTTTTTTTAAATGAACCTCCTTGTCTGCACATTGATCTTCAGGCGTTGCACAGTAAGTAGGGTCAACCAGAAATACCTTATACGATGGTTTGTAAAGAGGAATACATAACCTCAGAAGTATGGAGCACAAGCCTAACATGAACGCATCACTTGCTGTGGTGTTAGACAACGGGGCCATATTGTGCATTGTCCAGAGTTGTGCGCGTTGCGTATTTGCATGTAAGCAATTCGCAATCCATGTTATTGTTTTAATCTTTACATCTGGACCAAGTATGAGTAACATTTTAAAAATAGTAAACAAGTTATCTTGGTGTTTTGTCAAACAACTATTTAGATGATCAACATTGCTGGAGTTTTCTGACAGATTTCCGAAGAAGTCAAATGGACCATTGTCATTCTTTGGTAATATTGACATTGTCACTAACTGCCCGAGAATTGTTTCGGAATAAGCTTTGCCACTGGTGTCTGGATTGGGAATTGAGAAATCGAGCAACATTTCTCCAAGTTGTGGGACAGTTTTATCCTGTACAAAGTATGTTAGAAGAGGTATCACCCACTGTGGTAATGTTATTAAGTTGCCATTCGTAAGTGTCTTTTGGATATCATTGAACA
Source organism: Eristalis pertinax (assembly GCA_907269125.1). Lineage (NCBI taxonomy): Eukaryota > Metazoa > Arthropoda > Insecta > Diptera > Syrphidae > Eristalis > Eristalis pertinax. Next base: position 55,015,906 of record OU026149.1, on the reverse strand, counting down.
TTGGGTAAAATATTGATTTAAGACTACCCATAGACGCCAGTTCGTCATCTGTATACATTTCTTTAGCAGTGCCTACATATATAGCAAATAAAAATAAATATTAATAAACATGTCTTAATCAATTAATGCTAAATAGAAAAGCTACTTAACCACGCATATAAATTTCGATTATATTTTGATATATAAATCAATGTTTTATATCGTTAAAATGCATTTCACGTGATTTTATATCCACTATAGAATAGTTATTCACGTGAACGAAATTTGTGGATAAAAACTAAATAAATATTTTCGCAATATTATAAAGTGTACCTGATAAAAATTGTTGTTTAAATTCTACATTATTACAATCCTTTAATATTATCAACCATTGCTCCGGCAGTGATTGACCTTCGTACAATGAAGGTTGCTTCATGGATGTACTAACATTTCTTAAAATTAACTCGTTAATTCGTTCACATGCACTTAATAAAAATGGATTGTCACATCTTTTTCGAAATTGTTCACAATCATTAAACGCTCGGAATAGATAGGTAATAACTTGCACTTCTGCAACATCATCTGATCTGTCATTTGTAACATTATTGGGCACTAAATAATCTTTTGGATTTGGTAAGAGTAATCTTTCAAAAAGTGCTTGTTCCAGGAGATCCAAATCCCAAGTATTCCCACTCGCTTGCGCTGATATTTCTTCCATATAAACAAATTGTTTTGAATTTTGGGTATTTTTGTTGATTGTAATGAGGAAGACATTTTCTATCAATTCGTTGATTCGCTCATTTTCCTGATTGTGATTTTCATTTGATTGATTAGGTGTTGCTGCTTGTTCTTGCACAAGTCCCGAAAAGGGGTTCCCATCACTAGCCATTTTAGATTGAGTTATCTGCTTATTGTCGTTGTTAGCAAATTATTGCTGTTTTCACAGAGGTCTGTTATGAATTACATAAATTTTGCAGATTAATATTTTACGACACACGCAAAAAAAACCAAATGAACCTGACGTCGTCCGTGACTGTGAAAAAATTGTCTGAACAAAGTTCTGTTCACTTTGTATGATTTAGTAAACAAACAGGCGAAGAAGGCTGTGTTCGAATATACGCTGAGTTTTGATGTTTGTTTTCATTTGGATTTGATAATTATTTTGTAGACAATGTATATTTTATTATGCCCAATGATATATATAGATCTTGAATTTACATTGCATTACAACAACAACCCAAGATACAGCAATTTATAGGGATCTTTATCCAGATCACGAGAATTATCTCCTCTTATCCTACACAGAAATCATGTCTGTCCCTGCTGTGAAATGTTATAAAAAACCATGACAATTGAAATTTAAGAGGAAGAGACGAGGAAGTTGGGTATCTCTTTAATTCTTCATCACTGGTCCAACACTAGGTGTACATTTCATTCTTATATATTGGTATACCTGGAAGTAGTTTAATATCAATAGCATTGCCTGATAAGCAAATGAAATTTATTTTTGTAAACCAATTTTAAGTGCAGAAATTAAGTGTAAAAAAAGTGATATTCAATCGATTATTATTAAAGAATTCCATAATAAAATACATATTTCCAATAACATTAATTCATTAGAAAAAGTATTATGACCTTTTGTCGTTCATAAATAAGGATTGTACCAAAGGCAAAGGCCAACGAAGAAATTATAATATTTTAAAAAGATCGTTCGAGTATGTTAAACAAGATAATCTCACACACAGAAGTCAATTTTGTTGATCGGGACTGTTTTATTATGATCAATGATATACATATATAGATCATGTGGCCATAATAAAACACACCTAACATATTCCAATAACTTGATTTACACGCAAAAAAATCAACTAGGGCAAATATAGTGGGCATATCTATATGAAAGGAACTGACATTAGAAAGAATATTGGTATGAAGACTTTAAAATGATAGATTGATTTCTGCCAAAAGTGCTATATACATGAGCTACTTGTCATCCGAATTATCAAAAATAGCATGCAAATGAAAGTAAGAAATTGCGATCGCATTGTGTCTACTTTTCCGGCTTTTGCACACGCTAAATTAGTCTGCAACTATCCAATCTAGCCCAAGTTGCGTGTGCTCGAGAATTGCGATTGATCCATCGTATTCCCTATTATCTCCTTTCGTTTTTTCGAATTGCTTTATTCTCCTTCCAATCTACAGCCATTGCGAAATAAAATACTTTAAATAACCTAAATAGAGACATGTTGTGGTTTCTAAAGCACATTTTCATAGAACGGCTTACAATGAAAAATTGCTTATGGAGACGTGTGAGGAGGGAATGATGATGATGAGATGGCATCACATGCTAAATGTGATACGGTGCGTATCGAAGATGAAGTTATGACACATCTTCGAATCGGCAAAAGAGGACGCAGTTCAAATCAAGGCAATCTTCAATTTCCAAAATCGACTTTTAAAATGATGGTTATATCTTCAAACGAGAAATGAGAACAGAGTGCAGAAGATGGTATGGATTTTAAGTGGATTGATACTATTAATGTTGTGTCGAAACTATACTATACTCAATACTGTCATTCTCATGAGAAATAACGTAGTTAATGATGAAATTCGAATTACATGAACAATTTTTCCTTAACAAAAGAGTACATATGCTAGTTTTTGCAAATTTGGATTCCATAAATTAAGTTATTTCTAATTCTCCCTCTACGTTGTACAACTTCCCACGGAGGACCAGTACGTTAGAAAATTTGACTGAGTTAAGTCAGTAAGTGTTTTTCGTGAAACACGTACAGATACTGATTTAAAATTAACTCAGCAGCTCGATATTTTTTTTGAGATTTTCTCTTAAGTAAATAAACATATTGTATGATAGACGTGAAGAAAAAATGAATCGTGGGCAAAAAAAACATTCTCTTTGCATCCCATATCCGTGTTTGAATTATTCGCTTAAACCGCTACCAAAAGCTTTCTTGAATGAAGCAAAGCTCTTCACTTTCTTCACTGGGTGCTCATGAAAATAAGAGCAAATAGTATTTCTATTTGAAAACTTGGAGATTGTCATGCAAGCATGTATGTATGTACACAAATGTTTTGTGCGTAGTTGTAAGTAAGTCAAATGCAACCCCCGCGGTAATAAAAGGAACGAAACCAGTTCAATCGAAAACACCCGACTGGTGACATACAAAGTATTCATCTTATTACGAGCTCACCGCATATCGTTAGTGTTCTACTCCACTCTATATGTTTACTGCTCTCTTTGTTGTGTTTTTGAATATGCTTTCTGAATTTTATTTGCTGCAAGTTATTTTGTTTTTTTTAATCAGTTTAGACTTTGCATAGCATCAGCATATGGCATACGGATATTGTAGTAAAAAAAATTATAGAAATATCTATAAACCTGAGATGGTACTTTAAAAATTTAAATAAACAAGTGGAAATTATCTTTATTATCGATTGGTAGCAGAAAAAGGATATGAAAGAAACAAAATTCCCATTACTCTGAATATGGGTCTGGACTGGTCCGGCTCTCTCTCATGCTATCAGGTATACATATGTATCGCTCAACAACAACAAGTGGTAAATAGAGTTTATTCGCTCGTTCGTCGATGTTCATAAAGAATTGATAACAATTAAACGCAACACGCAATCGTAAGGATATACCTTAGCATAGGATATGCGGTGTTTTTACTACATCGATAAAGACTGAAGCCAAAACGAACAAGGAGTGACTGAAATAGAAAAGGGGAGAGGGTGTGCAGCAAATACAAATTTCTTATCGATTTTCCCACAACCAGGTTTTCTTTCGTTTACCGTTTTTCGTTTCTTCGTTGTTTGATATTTTTCTTTATGGGTTATCTACAAGTGTGCTGCAAATTGCTTTAAGAAAAAAATTGACAAATTAACTTTCATCACAAACTATAATACTAAAAAAAAATGATAACCCATAGTCTTTCAAAGTGCCATATGTAAGTCATCCGAGAGATCATAAAGTTTTCTTAATATAAATCAATCGTTTAGTTGTGGATGAGTATATGCAGTACAACGAGTTAGTGAATTAATCTTGATATTTTTATTCTGTGGTATCAATTTGCTTTCATAAATTCATTACTTTCAAATTATTTTCTACGTGAGTTCCGACCGGTTGAACTAAACAACGAAAACGAATTTCCCCCATTCGCGGGTTGAATTTGAAGACGAATGTAGGTCGAATTTGTATCGAAGCGTACTTATCTAATACCACGGTTTGTGTTCGTATCGCGAGACGTGGCGACTAAAAACGAATGCTTAAGTAATTGAAGCTCTTCTCCAACACAACCCGAATTGATTGTCATTTGTATGTAAATACAAAATAAGTGAACATTGGTACGTACATATATATTCTTATTTTGCTAAATATATGACTGGATTTTGTAAGAAGTATTTATTTTCAATTCTATTGACACTATCTATGATACACTCAGTTCGAAATATTGCAAATTGTCTAGAAGGAAATATTTGTGTTTACATATTATTGGAGTTTTCTTAATTGGTTTATTTGGTGATTTTATATTAGCTTTCTTAGTTTACCGTGGTCTACCTTGGCTTACCGTTATATATCTCTGTCATTTCGGCACATCGTATTAATGTGCGCATAATATAGTGAAAACTTACATAATCATAAAGTTATCTTTTTCGTTGGCACTATTTAGCATTTGCTTGTAAACAAGTATTCCACTTACCTCGAGTCTGATCATGAATAGTTTATGGACATGACCTCAAGAATCTTTTTTGACTACGTTACAGAAGAAGTGGTACACAAAAGTTGATCATACAATGTTCGGTGAATTTGCAGCCAGCTAGAGAGAGACAGCGCTAACAAGAAAATTGTTAAGGTGGGCCCAATTCATCAGAGCTGCCTTTAAGAAGAATAACTGTCCGATATGCGTGGAAATACAGAAACTTTTAGACTGTCTTTAATTAGCTGAAATGCTTTCGCATTAGTGTACCTTCTTTTTCTTCGAAAATATGACGGTTCTATAAGTTGAACGAATTTTTTCACCAACATTTCAAACTAAATGTAGACACGTATTATAATACTTTTTATGAAAAGAGTACAACTTTATTTTTTTTTTTAAGGAAATTGCTCTCGAATGATGTGCATATTTCATCAGGTATCCCTATCACTCTAATAAAGACTCATTTCCCATCCGCACAAACGTGGCAGCTAAAAATTCTCTCCGCTTTTGTTGTTATTACATTCACTATGGTGTCTATAGTCTCACCATTATTTCTTTGGCAATTTTCTTCTACGCATAGCCGCTACAAAGATATGAAAAATAAACTCACACATATATCAGTATTGGTATTTTAGTACAGAATTCATATTACCGTAGGGTCCAAAACCGCTGGAAAGTTTTGTATGTCATATATTTGTACAAAATAACTAGAGTGTTGAAGCGATAAGATTTAAATGTTTTCTTCTCTGGCCTTCAAGTCGCAATAAGACTGGAATCATATCTGTTTTCGCATATTTTCAATGTGCTGGACAACTCATGTGTCAAAAAGATCTAGCAAAGATTCGCCCAAAATAATTTTAACATTTTTTCTTATGCCGAAGTGAAGGAAGAAAAAGTTTCTTCAGTTTCAGTATCAGACCTGCACACTGAAGACCACGGTAATTAAAACCGTGTAAAACGGACAAAGTTGTGTATGTGTTGTATGGGTGTTTTTTAAAACGTAAATTAATCAGCATTAATATCATATTAAAGGCGCCTTCTAATATTATTTATCCTTCACAAAATTGAAATGGTATTAGCAAATTGAGCTTGATATTAGTCACTATTGCGTAGCTAGTATGTTGCCAGGTTAGTTTCTTGTTCGTGATCAATAGTTTAATGACATATCCTCGTCATTTGTCATTAGTTCATAAGCAAATGAGAATTTCAACAGTACATCTTCCACATTAATCCAAAGACTACATGAGTAAACGATACTTTAAAAGAGATTTGTTTCTTATTGTACATATGATTTCATAGCAAATATACAGTAAAAACACAATATATTCGCTATTACTAATATATTGCACTAAATAACTACGTACTAAGTTGTACCCAAATGTTCTTTGCATAAAATTGTGTAACACATTGTTTCATATGGCTCGATGAGAATGGATGTTCATACACATGGAGATGAATGTAATTACATTTAAGGGGTATGTACAAAAAAAGATACAACAATTTCTCATGGCTGTACGTACATAACTAAAGGAGAAAATCTTTCAGGTGCAGTTTGCTGGTACATGTATGTAGATATACATTAAAGAATTCCACCCTATTTCATATTGTAATTTGGTCAAACTATGCAATCACTGTACTAAAAAGCAAATTCCACATTTGCATTAAAGTCTCATGGACAAATTTATGAAATAAAAGCAATTTATCAAGACTCAGATTACATTTGTAATCTTGATTACTATAGTCTGATTACAGATTACATTTTGTACTCTGTAATCTGATTAAAAATTACATCCAACTCTTTCCTCAGAAATATCTCCACATTCAATAAACCATTCGGACTATAACGAGAATAAGCTAACGTTTTCTTAGTGAATAATATTTCATCCACATCCGTAAGGTCTCTGTTTCTTTCGATGAGGACAATAGATAAACAAACATCACAAAACAGAGAAACACAATTAATAACACACAACTTTTAGTGTTGGGAAAACAAAAAACTAAAAAAACCCAACGATCTTTATTGTTCGGATACTCTTTATGGATTAAATCCTTTTTCTCCGATATGTGCCGTCACAGAGGACGCACACACTGCATATACATATTCACTCATTTCTTAACAGTCTCTAACAAAAAGATCAACGAAATCATTCTTTATTTTATTTCTACATATCAGGCTACATATTACTCCTATTCAGAACATCACAGTTTTGCAGTATAGTTCCACAGTTATATATAGTATAACAAAATAATATTATATAAAAATATATTATATATATGTTTGCAATTATGTCGTATTTGAGTATATAGTGTACGGACAAATTTATTTAAAAAAAACTATTTGTTTGCGCTATTTCTTATTCAAATACATTACCGAAATTCGAGACGTCTTTCATGTAGTCATTACTTTCTAGAGCCTCTATTACACTTATATGCCATTGCGATCGATGCCTAAGGGGTCTTATCTCCACACTGTTCTGCCTTCCTTTCTTCACATTTTGCTATACGTTCCTAAATGTCTTCATTGCTGGCGTGATTAGGAATGGATTACTTTAATAATTTATAACCAATATATTCCCATTTCCGTCGTTCTATTGGTATAAGTTTCAGGTAAATCTTTTCGCCAGAAATACGCAATATGTCTCATGCTAGTAGAGAGTGAGTGAATTTCCTCATTCGCACAACACATTGTTTTTTTTTTTAGATTGATGATTTGCTGAGTGCGTTATTGGATAACCTACTCAAGCAATCAACAGTCTCAGTAAGAATGTAAGATATAAATGTTATATGCCTAACACCCTAAAGTTAATACTTGGTAAATGTGTTCGCATCTATTCGCGCATAGCAGAGAAATGAAAAATATATACTTATGTATATACGTATATAACAGAAATATGTTATATACGTATATACATAAAACGGATGTGTCCGTAAATCTGCCATAACTTTATTTGTTAAGGATGCAGTAGTTGTTACATTATGTGCACAGAAAAAAAAAGAGTAATTTGGTATATTTGGTTTATTATTTGACTGTTGAAAAGGATGCTTCTTTCATTAGTTAGATGATAAGAATGCCCTGCCGTATTATTTAATGGATTCATTGTCATTCAGACAGATAAACTTCATTATATTTATTCTCAAAGTACGTATTAGGGTGAGGCCACCATTTTTTTTTAAATAAAAGTAATCCTTCATAAAAATCAGCTTAGCACAAAATTATATTCTGTTTGTTCAAAACAAAGTATAATGAAGGAAACGTACTTACTACTAAATATACGGTATTATTAGTATATAGTACAAAAAGTATATATTCATATATTTGATGTACATGCATGTGGGTACTGGGAATGCAAGAATGCCAGAAATAAATTAAACTAGCTACGGTATTATTAGTATATAGTACAAAAAGTATATATTTATATATATGTATGTACCTGCATGTGGGTACTGGGAATGTACGATTGCTATAAATAAATGAAGCTAGATTTCTGTCAGTTTGATTGGAAAGCACATTCGATAAATACACTTGTTATGATTGATATGGTTAAAAAAAGTAGAAGGAAAATATAATATTCATTGTATGCATAATACTACTTACCGATGATCGACGTTAAAATAATCCGATTATATATATTAACTCATTTGTTTGTCATTCTATTGCAAGTTTCTGCACTATAACTTATTTGGACCGATTAAGTACTTCAAAACGCTGAGATTATGGTTTAATCAGTCTTGTAGATCTTTGCTGTTTCATTGTTACATATCTATCAGTAGGATATGATAGGAATGTGGGTAGACGTGCGGAAGCACGTCTCACTTAGGTCCGTGTGGACCCATTGTGTTGCCCAGAGTAGGAAATGTTCCTCCTTGTACCCTTATCGCACTCATCGAGACGTTGTATTCATTGTGTGTGCTGCCTCTCTCCGTCCAGCCAGCCCATGACATCCTAATGAATCTGTAAAAGCTAGATATTCGGATCTTATTGATTTCTTGCAGAACCTGGAAGAAGAATTCTCCCATAGTCCTGTATCGCAGTTGGCTGAGGCTTGGGCAGTAGCAGAGATAGTGAGGAGTGTCCTCTCTTTCTCCCACATCGCCGCATTCTCTCCATATGTGGTCATGGGATAGTCTCATTTTCGTTTCATAGTACTTCAGATGGTTATGTCCCGTTAGAGCTGCGACCACCATCCTCAGTAGGATTGTGTTGTCACTTACGGACTGTTATATTTGTAGTCTATTCAGTATACTAGCATGTCCAATGGGACTTGAGAGCCAGCATTTTGATTGAATGCTTCTAATAGCACTCTTAGCAGCCTTAGCTTGCATGTAGAGGTCAAGTGGGAGAAGGTTTAATAGCACCTCTAGGCTCGCGGTCGGGGTAGTGGAAATAGCACCTGTAACTCCAAGCCATGCTAGTCTCTGTATTCTAGTAAGCAGCCTGAGGTTGGTGGATTTCAGGGCGGCCTGCCACCATACCACGCTGCCGTATGTCAAGACTGGCCTTACAATCGCTGTGTACATCCGCAGAATTGTCTTGCGGTTTGGGCCCCACTTTTTGCCGAATATCCTGTTGCTCAGGTATAGGGCACAAGCTGCCTTCTTGACTATTTCCATTAAGTTAAGTTTCCAGTTTAGTTTCCTGTCTAGGATAATCCCTAGGTATTTCGCGCTATCTGCCAATTTGAGGGTTGTGCCTTCAATTGTTGGAGGGTTGGAGCGTGGAATGACGCTTTTGTTGGTGAATAGTACCAACTCAGTTTTGTGAGGGTTGATTCCTAGACCGCAGGATTGCGCCCATGTTAGGAGGGCTCCCATTGCGTTTTCTATTAGCTCGCTAAGAGTCGGGAGAAATTTACCGCGAGTTAAAATCACCACGTCGTCAGCGTAGGCAATAGCTCTGGTTCCCGTTATTCTGAGCTCTTCTAACACTTCATTCATTACTAGTACCAAATAGAAGAGGGGATATAACCCCCCCTTGAGGAGTTCCTCTTGCAGCTTCAACTTTAATTGAGGAGTCTTCTAGGGTACCATTAATAGTTCTCTTGCTGAGCAGAATTACTATAACTGTAGGGACTTAATTGCCGTGGTCTTTACATGTCTAGAAAAGCAGCAAGTGCGTATTCCTTGACATTCACGGACTTTTCAATCACACTAACCACCTCGTGTAGTGCGATTTCTACGCCATTGCCCTTCATATACGTATGCTGTGCCTTTGAGATGGTGTTTTGCGTCGAATGTAGGAGCTTATTATTGAGGAGCTTTTTAAACGTCTTCAAGACGAAGGAAGTGAGGCTTATAGGTCTGCAGTCCTTCGCCGTGCAGTGGCTGGTCTTGCCGGTCTTGGGTATGAAAACTACTTTAACTTCTCTCCATGCAGTCGGAATATAACCTTAGACTAGGCTGCTGTGGAATAGTTTTTCCAGTATAGGAGTAATGATGTCTATTGTCGTTTGCAGCATCATGGGAATAATTCCATCAACTCCCGCTGATTTATACGAATCCATTAACTGGGATCTCTACAGCTGTCGAGAGTCCACTTTGCGAGCTACCCGGGAAATGAGTTTCCATAAGAAGTCGCAATGTGTCATTCGATGACTCAGTCCAGTTAACTTCACTATCTTTGATGTAACCTGGAATCGTGGGACTTTTTGAAAGGAGCTTCCTTAGTCTGGCCGTTTCCGAGGTTTTCGTAATGTCGTTGCAGAAGGATCGGCAGGAGTCTCGCTTGGCTATGGCCACAGCTTTTTTGAAGTTCCTGAGGCTATCCTTATAATCAGTCCAATCACTAGCTGACCTAGAGGCCTTAGCTGCGTTGAATAGGGTTCTTGATTTTTCTCCTTAAAGCTAGGAGGTCTTTATACCACCATGATCAACATTCCTTATTATTATCTGTGTAAGGTGTTTAGTAAGTTTCCTGACTTCACACTTAAATCCTCTCCAGTCTGTGGTTTTGGGGTTTCTAAATTTGCTGGGCTTTGGGCTTACAGTGTGCACCGCAATGGTTATGATTCTATGGTCTGAGAACGATGGGGATCCCGACGCTTCTCCAGCGGTTAACTGAGAGAGTGTTGGATTTGATACTAAGGGTCATGTCAATAACTTCTTGTCTATTGCTGGTCACGAAGGTGGTTCGTCACCAATATTCTCAATGTTTAGGTTTGTTAGCAAAAAGATCACATCCTCTGTCGTTTGAGTCCGAGCTACCTTATACAGTGTTATGAGAATTTGCATCACAGCCTAAGATAAGGGCCGATCTTTCTTTCTTGGCTTTTCTGACAAGTTTCCTTGTAACTGCGCTTGGGGGACTATTCGCTGCGTCGTATGGCATGTAAGTCGATGCCATCACCAGCGGGGAGTCATTTTGGCGCTCGAATTTGACCATTGTTTGTTCTTCGTCACTGAAAGTGGGTAGGAGGAATAGGTTAACTTCTTTCCCAGTTACAATACAAGTTCTTGTCCTACTTACGTTACCATTTGGGTTTGAGAAGTAGGTGGTCATCCTTTATTGTTCAGCCTTTGTACTCGACCCCGACAGAGCCTTGTACAATCCATCAGTACATTGTACATGCCATCAGTGCTTCATCACCCTTAACTTTCTGCGGATTAGTCTTTGGGCAAGCAGCTGGCTGCTCTTTGCCCTCCGTCGCCTCCTTTGGATCCACTACTGGGCGGAAGGCATATGGTCTATACAGCTCATTAAATGATTCCTCTAGAAAGTCAAGTGCGCTTTGAAGTCTTGACTTCTCATCTTCCCTGAGCTCCGTCCTGCCCTTGAGCCTACTGATCGTCCGTCTGCAGTTACGTATTTTACTGCGCAGGGAAGTGACGGACGATATTAAGTGCTTGGATGAGCTGGCAATGGAGCAGGAGTCATCATCAACTATGATGAGGTCATCAAAGTTGATCTCAACTGCTACGCTACCAGCTACATCCGAAGTTTGTCTAGCTGGGGACTGTAGGAGGATGTTTTCCTCCTCTTCCGTTAAGGGCTAAGGGAGAAGGAGATGTCGCACTGTATACAATGAAGAGAACTTTGATTAAAACCAGATTGCCTCAGGTATCCGGAGTTCACCGTTCGAAGACATACTAACGCAATGCCATTCAGGCACTTTTTCATTCATACTGTACATCTTTGGAATTGCCTACCTTCACAGGTTAAGTCGAAGGTCGAATACGGACAATTTTGTTTAACTTGTTTTTTAAATTTATCTAACTCGAACTGAAATAATTCCTAATTATTAACGCCCTCCATTTGGATGCATTGAATTCTTATATTGTATGTACACTTTAATCCACTGTGCTTAATGTACATCGATCTAACACAATAAATAAATGAAACGCACCGGCCCGAGCCCAATGAATGTAAGATCTACGTTTGGCGCAATCCTGCCGTTTTGGCAGCATAAGTCGTTTTCACATTACACAAGAGGTAAACTTTCAACATGTTTTATCTTATTGAGGTATCCCCAGTAGGCCTAATCCTCGGTAACTTACGATTCGATTAGAGATACTGGGATATACTGAGCCCAGAAAGTGAAGCAAATTACGAAGGTGAAGCAAAAAATCGAAGTAGATTTACAAAATGTGACGCAAATATTGAAAATAAGTCATTTTGGCTGAAGTGCACTGGAAAGTCGTGAGAAGAGCATTCAGTTCAAGAAAAAGACATTTCTGATTTACAAAAATGAAACAATACGAATTGAAATAATACGAAATGTTCGTGACATGATAGCAAAGTTTTTAGTGAATAAATTACAGGTGCCAAAAGACTGTGCCACATGCCATACATCCAGAGAAACAATTCAATTACTGCATGAGTCAACGCCATAATAACCAAAAAACTCCGGATCTTGAAGCCAAATGTCTATGCAAACAAGTCCACCATCGCCAAACCATTGAAAGAGGAAATTGGTTGATGTATTAATGAAATTGAGCAACATTTATCCGAAACGGTCATAAAAAATATCAGTAAACGAGTACGTACCTGCCAGCAAAGTCGTGGCGGCCATTTATCCGATATGCTATTCCATACATAAGTCCAATTTGTATAATCTACGACTCAATAAACAATTTAAGTGTCAAAACGACATTTTGCTTGAATTATGGGACACCCTTTACATATGAAGTAAATTCCCATCGCTTCTCGAAACTATACCTACCTACCTATATGAGCAAATCTCATATGTGCGGCAATAAATTCTGATTCCATACGAATTGAGAACTGAGTTCATTATTTTGAGATGTTTTCCTATGGAAAACTCTGCATTTATCAATATTTTGTATTTAACTCCGTATTTTTTTATATTTTCTTTAGTCTTTTTTCCAAAAAGTGCTTCTACGACTTTTCTGGGCACCCACTTAAGAAGATCTGATACAGCTACAGTGGTTTTCGTCTGCGTTACTTGGTATTTACACATGACGGTCGCTCTTGTTCTCTTTCTCAGACCTGTAACTTGGGATTCGAAGTCTCTGCTAGCTGGAGCACATCAATGGCCTTAGTCTTTATACCTGTTCGGCCTTGCTCTCTTTCTTGCATTGGTGTCCATTCGATAGATTTGGCCGACCCAATATAGTTGACAACCGTCCAGACTACATTTCACAGTGCTTATATGCTCTGCTCTATTCACCTTCCTCGCAGACAAGAAATGGGATGTAAGTCTAATTTCGCTGGCTTTAATTTTTATCGGGATATTTTGTCCAACACACACTATCTTTACCAAACTACTGTGCAAAATAGTTGCTGATATGCGTTGGGTTTTCCGTCATTCACTCCGCTACAATGGTGCTATTTCTAATTGACGCTGTGAACACGAGCTGGTTCCTTAAGAGCATTCGCTTGATGGTGAAAAAATATATGCAAACATTTGCAAGTTTCTGTAGACACTTTTCACATGACACTTTATGGAACTCTATCAAGGAAAGATATATTTATTATATTTATATTTATTCAAATAGATAATTAAAAATGTAAAGAAACATGTAATTATTTTGCTGAATTGATTAAGATCAATTGAATTGACCCCAATCTGGTTTGAGTGAGATCCGACAATGCTATGTTATTATTGTATTTGAGCTACATTCAATCATCAATGGTAACAAACAGTAGTTGCACTTTTTAAATGGGATTTATTTCATTTTCGCCGAAGAAACCTACTTATGGACATAATTGTGCTTTTCTAAGTATATGTCAACTCTATTATATGTTCATACATATTTATCCAATTAGTCAACAACAAACTCAATAAATTAGTTGAATGACATTCCGCTATAACTAAAATCATTTAATATGTGTTCTGACATAACCGCGATACGACCAATATCACAAAATATGGCAGCATACAAGTCATCACATTATCAAAAGATAAATGACTAATGTGATATAGAGATAAAGCTTACAGCTGACGTTGAAATCAGTAAAATTCGAAAGACAGCATTTTATTGTATAACTCCCAAATAACCTTTAGTGGCAGCGTCACACACTCGTGCAGCGGTCAGAAATGTTTTTCGGGCTTATTCTAATTGCAAATCGGCTTACAAACGATTGCATGGCTGCAACGTCTGCGTTGTCTAACGGTTCACGTAAACGCCCATACATATTCTTTTTTATATGTATATTTTATGGATACATATGTATAAGGGTAAAAACTTAATCTATCCATTCCAAAAAATTCGTATTTTTCGAGCATGTGACTCTTGCCTTATTTAAATTCAGCAAATAAATTCACCATTCACAAAATTTGTTAAAGGGATTCATACGCATTTCATACATTCCCAAAAAATATTTCATTCAGATTTTAGTTTTCGTAGTTTTTTTTTTGTATGCTGTAGATATACAGAATAGATATTTGTGTTCATCCCTACGATGTAAACAACGCAAATTGGGCTCGTAACCTCATTTCCGAATCTCTGCTGTCTGCAAATGAAAAAAAGAGATTACACTGTTCTTCAGCTACAATCGTGGTGTACAGCATCCAGTATTCTGTCAGATAAGGGCACTGTACATGTTCAAGCAGCTCGAACGTCTAATTGCTTGCTAAAAGTGCAATGAAGAGTTTGACTAGACCTAAGAGAATTATAATCATAGAGTTTCAGTTAGTGGGTATTTAATATAAATGTAGTTTTATGGAGAGTTTTCATAGCATTGCTCTTTGGGAATCAATAATAGCCTTACGGGCATAGACTGTACATTTACGAAGAATATAAATGTAAGGTAGATGGTGGTGGCTTTGTGTGTGTTATTTGTGCGTAATTAGAAAAGGGACAATATAAAGCCACTATTTCAACATTTGTTTATGATACCTATAATTCGCTCTAAAAAATATGAGTTAGGGTTAAGTCGAAATTTAACTGACAAAGGCCCTTCAGTTAGTACGATCGGTCTGTAGCTATACTCTACCACTGAATTGTGTAAGATAGCTTTTGAGTCTTTGCGCCACGTCTATCAGGGTTGTACACTCTTGATTTCTCCTATATCATAGAATTCGAAGTTGCCACGAGGTGGATCTGCCAATACATATGTATTTATACAAGCAGTTCAGCTCCTGATTACATCTTTTATTTCAGTCGAGACTAAGCAATTGGTTCTGAAAGTCATGGCCACAATCTTTCTCGTAAAATGACAGCGCTTACTCTTAATCGTTAAGTAGAAAATAACGCATTTCTTAACGAGTTAACATTCTCTCTTCAAGACATTAATTCAAAAAGGAGTATATTTTAGTTCGGAAACCAATTATTATATTATTATAATTCTGTGGTTAGGAAACCAAACTTTAACAATAAAACAGAGTACAAAAGTGAAAATTTCGTCAGTGATTCAGTTTATAAAAATATTTTTATTATAGTCTTCTTATTTTGAAATTATTATAATAACCTTTTACAAGATATTACACACTATGCAATTTAGTAAAAAAGTCTTTGTCTAAAAACTATTCTTGCAGGTTTCCAATAGACATTTTTCTATAGATGCTAGTGCTATTGAGAATCTATTCTTTTCCAAAAGGCAATACCGGTGAATATTCAGATAATGTATAACTTCTTGTTTTAAATGAAGGGCTATCCAATCTATTTTCCCCGCCTTCATCTTCATCGGGACATTTCGTATGGCTTTCGATTTATATGTGTAGTGATATTCCTTTAATAATATTATCATATGCATATTGCATTAGGCAAATATATCTAAAGAAAAGCAAATAAAACTTGCTTTGATAAACAATTAAAAATTACAAAATATACAATAATTTTTTTTATTTAAACAGTAAACATGGAAAACTCGTAAATTTTGTAAATATCTGCTTAATAAAAAGGTGTGTTTTGATCATTTTTTTTTCTGTAGCCTTACAGCCAGCGTGGGTTACATGAGTCTGAACCAACAAGCGTCTCCAGCCAGAGCAATTTCTGACCGGCTGCCTCCAGTTACCGTCAACAAGTTGGTTAAGGTCATTTTCACTTATGTGCGCCACCTTAGATGCGATTGTTCTATCCTGCGTTGTCCCACATGTTCGAAGTCGAAGACTGTATACACGATTGGACCGAAATTGGACGCAGAACTTTTCTGTCAACGGAATCCGCTTATGAGATGGTTTATATCTTTGCGCCATACAACGTAAATGGATTGTTCAGTGTCTTATATAAAGTCAGCTTGGTCCTTCGGCAGCCGGCATTACTTAATTGCCTCTTGATTGATCAAAGAAACATACACATAATCTTCTTATGTGAGGGATTAAATTCCGACGCACTCCTATTATTCAAGATGCAACCTTCTTCTATTATAGGACGCAAAAACCATTATTTCGAATATAGATTTTTTTTAAGTATTGTATAGGTATACATTACAATTCAATTGGAGAGTTACTATAGAAAACCTAACCTAACATATGCACGTGCAACGTACTGGATGGCGCAGTTGGCTGAGTGCCTACCCTTGGTTAGAGGGGTCCCCGGTTCGAATCCCAGTGAAAGCAACGCTTTTATCCGGTTACCTACCGAGGTTGGTAGTACAATGGACTCAGTTTTGAGTCTGAGTGCTCCAGTAAAGAGTTTAAAACAACACCTCACAAAAAAAATACAGATTCAAAATAGATAAGACCTTTGACAAAAATACTATTCTAGGATTCACCGTCTTCCAAAAATATATAATCATTAGGATTGTTTAAGTGAGCTCGTACGAATGGAACTAAGTATGTAGGTGAGTTTTTTGATAAGATTCTTCAAATTTGGTATAACCTTATAGTCTGTTACAGTTTTATGAGCTGGGGATTCTGACGGAATTTTTTTTTTTTTTTCCATGTAATTTTGTTTTATTTAATGAAATATACTTACTTGCTAGACAAAAGTACTTAAAACTAGCTTAACTAACTTAAGAATATACAAATGTTCTTAATACTAACCTACTGACCCTATGCGGGTACTCTAAGCTAATCTAATCTACATTATAATTGTGCCTTTCGGCTTAATCTATGTTTTTTTTTTTTTTTATAGTCTTTAAGACAATCTTTTAATCAAATTTTTTTATTTGCCAAGAAAATTTTCAAAAAACTTGGCTAAACTAAACTTACTTAACTACTTAAACTACCTTATACTAACTTACCCTAACATAAAATTTAAGACTATCTTAACTATGTCCGTAACAGTACGGACACGTGCACCAGGGCGTATATTTTATGTATATGCCTAACATATATATTTTATACGCCGTGGTGCACCTTTTTTTTTCTTTTCTTATTAGTTTTAAAAAATTTTTTTTGGATTTTTTGTTTTTATTAATTTTTTTGGATTTTTTGGATTTTTTGTTTTTTTTAATGTTTTTTTTTTTTTTTTTTTTTTTTTTTTTTTTCCCACTTTCTACCTTAAACCTATGTAAGTTGGCCACCATGGTCAACTATCTGGTCATCTAGAAAAGCCAGCGGTGGCGGAGACTGGTTTTGGTGTAACCACCAGTAAAATTGCCGTTCTTTGGCAGACTCTTTCCTGTCACGAGCGGGGATCGCTCTACTGAACCGAAGAAGATCCTCGTGGGTGCGAGCGACATCCGGTTCGTATTGGAGTCGCCTGTCCACTGTTCGGCGTACGACATGGAAGATAACAGGGCATCCGTCTGTATCCTGTATTAGGCCAATCGTGTCTAAATAAAGGAATGCCTCGGGAGGAATAAAGCCGTTAAGGCGCACCCTTTCATGGTACATGATATTGGGGTAATAAGCCCCAAAGATCAGACTGTTGGAAGAAGTCATAGCCCGTGCAATGTGCCTTCTGATCAGCTTAATAATAAAATTATCTATCCTGTTCAAGTTCGCCTCGTTGTACAGGACCTCGTTAGGATAGTACTTCTTGTACTCAGACTCGGGTGTGCGATACAAACGGAGACAGCTCCGGAGACACTGTCTCTCGAACAACCTCATCTTTTCCATCTGGGAAGGACTCACGTTGAACCACAGGGGACAACCGTACGCCATAATTGGCCGTACTAGGGCCATGTAGCAGATTACCTTCACCCTGGTATCAAGTTGGCTGCTGAAAAACAACCTCCTTGCCGCAGCAAAGGCTTTTCTTGCTTTCGTCAGAGCAATATCTATATGTTTGTCAAAATACAGATATTGATCCAGCCAAATGCCAAGATATCTAACTACACTTTTCACAGCTAACGGCCGTCCCTGCGGGTCAACTATGCCGAACTTGCGCCAGTTTTGGCGCGTATCCCGCGGTGCCGTGTACAACGGGGTCCTGAAAAGGGTGGTTTCCCACTTCAGGAAGTTGATAATCAACTTCCAGTCGTCGCAAAATCGCTGAATTTTTTCGAAGTCACGCTGCAACAAGATATTTATTACTTCGACCTTCGGACCTGATCTGTACGCTACTAGATCGTCGGCGTACGCAATTAAGTGCGGCATGGAACCTATAAGATCCGCAGTGAATATTGAGAACAAGATCGGCGAACCAACCGCCCCCTGTTGTAGACCATTTTTAATGTCAAAGACCGTGGTAGAAGTTACGCCGTTACTTTTCACGACGAACTTTCTACCTGTTATCATGGCATAGATCGTATATAGCAATGGTTTACTTATGCCGAGCCTGACCAGCTTGAGGAAGAGACCCTCCAACCAAACGGTGTCGAACGCCTTCTCCAAGTTAATCAGACAGGCACCCGTGCACTGATTTTTGCTTTTATTCCATTGAATGTCGGATACCAGCTTTGACGCGGCATGTATGGTATCATGCCCCGCCCTAAATCCGAACTGGTTGTCCGGTATTATTTTATTTTCATCAGCCCATTGTTTCAGAACTCCTATGACTATCTTTTCAAAAACCTTGCTTATGCAGGGAAGAAGACTGATCGACCGGAGATTTGTCGGGATGGATTTGCCTTGTCCCGTTTAGGGATCGGTTGCACTATAGCTGTTGTCCAATGCGCCGGGTAATGTGCATTACTCAGCGCGTTGTTGAACAATGTTGTGTAAATTTGGACCGCTTCGGGGGGAAGATGGCGAAGGACAATATTCGGTATTCCATCGATTCCCACTGACTTTTTCTTTTTCAGCAAGTTGAAGATACCCTGAAGATCTTCTTGGGAAATCAAGATGTGATTTACATCGTAGGCGACGGCACTATGTGCCATATTATCGTCACTGAACCTGGTGAAACCTGGATTCTCGGATCGCCATTGACTTATCTCGTTGCGGAGATAGAAGTGGTTTAGCAAGGCTCTGTTCTCCAGATCGTGATTCGGCCTACTAACCTCGTTGACCGTATACACTCGCTGGAACACAGCACCAATAGCTTTAACCTTCTCCTGGGGATCTTCAACCACGAAGAAGTCATTGTCTAGCACTGCCTCACCTGGATCGATGCCAATTGAAGTCAGTAATTGTTCGTTGGATGTCGTCCTGGGAAGTCTAACGACCTGAATGTCATTTTGATCTTTCCTCCGAAATATTTTATTTACTTGCGGGAACATACCCGGGTTGTTGGATTGTACAGCCCGGATTTTATTGCCCCAGTGCAAGCTTATAGCCAAACTGTAATTTATTCGAATTAACTGTTGGAGGTTCTTGATCTCAGACTTCAGTGCCCTGACTTCCGCGTTTTGTGGATCTGTAAACCGTCTGTGCAAGAGTTTGAGTCTTGACAGCAGTCTACTTTTGTGCACGTGAAGTGCATCGATGGTAGCATTTCGATAAACATCGCTGTCATCGATTTGTACTACCTTCGGAATGGTTTTCTCCATGGTTCGTTTTATTACGTCGTCCATTCGTATGAGGTACCTGTCAACCTCTTCGTTCGTCAGGTTTCTGTTTGTCGGAGGATTGATCCCACTCGAACGTAGTTCTGTGGATAAAGTCCTGGAGAAACGTGGCCAGCGGACCTTATTGTAATTATAAGGATGCCTCTGGACATATTCCTCCAGTTCTTCCACCTCGTTCGGGAGCTGAATAGCCGCGAAGAGTCCGCAGTGGTCACTCTCGTACTCAACCGCAGTTAAACAGTTCCGTGTGCGTCTTTCCACGTCCAGTATAGTCAGTCGTTTGTCTTATTCTGACGGAATATAACTGCAACTGTGTACATACATACATATATATGACAGTAATAAAAACAAACATCCAGAACCAAACATAAAAATTAAAGTCCAATGCTTTCAAAAATGTACGGAAAACAATGCATTTTTAAAATGTGTTGCGCCTATTATATATGTATATCTGGAGTCAAGGTATATTGGCATTAATAATTGATACATCATTTGATCTGTTCACAAGATCTGCACAGATGCATAAGGTCAAATTGCCTATACGATTCATAAAAATGCGATCAAAGTAATTTGTATCTTTTTTACAGTTGCTATGTCGCGTTAAATTTGCAGCCGTGATCTATGATATAAGTAGATACGATACGATAAATGACAATGTGAAAATGTTAATGTTTTCAACAATACTTCGTTTGACAGTGATATGTAGTCGTTTTGTCTGAATTTGATGTCATATCACCGTCATTTAAACGTATATATTGCATTTCCCATGAATTCTGTTTATTTGTTTAAATTTTATTGCAGAAACGTACATAAATAGTCTTCCATACAAACTGAATAAATAGTAATTAGCTTTGTATGTTCTGTACTTTTAATGTTCTGTACTTCGTCGCTTGATTGAATTACGGAAATTGACGATTATTGTTTTGAGCGCTGATATTTTTCAACCAAGCGACTAAAACGGAAATCACTTCTGTTTAATTAGATGCTCATAATGATGGTGATTGTATAGAATTTACATACATTCGTGAAGTTTGTTTGGACAGGAAATCTTGACTATTAACTGGGTGCTTTTGATATATTTGTATCCGCTGTCAGTATTTACATTTCTGTACATATACATTTATAAAGAAAATTGGGAAGTCTAAATAAACCAATTATTTCTTCAAATTCTTGGTACCACACCTTCAAATCGTTATTTTTCTCAAGGCGTTCTGCTACGCTCCGTTGTTTGAACTCTGACTAAAAACAATCGTTTTATACACTTATCTCATAAAATAGGCATATTAAAATGGGCATGGGACTCATTTCTGAGAGGAGGCTTTTTTTCGTGTACATAACTTGCGCATTTACATGTGCTCCACCGACCTCTTGCAGTAGTATGACCAAAAAATACCTCCATTCCAACATATTTATTTTGTGTTTGTTCAAGTTTTTCGGAGTTCCACAATTCCCAGAAGAGAACTTGCGGTTATTGTTCCATCACCTCTGCCATAACATAAAATGCGGGGGCTTCGGTGAATAAAAATGTTATGCTATGCTACGCTAATTCTTCAGAGTAAAATATAGCTGATTTAGATGCCATGACTGGCAAATGAACTTAGTTTTATATCCTTCATTCATGAATTATGAAAACTTCTGGAATTAAATTACATAATTTGTTAAGAGCCTAACTCAAACAAATTTGCAATTAACTTTCATCCCTATTTCTGTAAAACAATTAAAATGAGCCAATAAGCTATTTATTTTAAAGGATTCAAGCAAACGTTTCAATAATATTGGTATTATTGGTTACCAGTACACATGTTTCGTGTGAATGCATTTTTTCGGTATTATGCATATGCAAAAATACTTTTACCAGCTGTTCGCAAGAGCTCACACGTACTCACAGACATTTGACAAAAAAGCGCATACAAAACGCTGTCAGATGAAATCAAGGGGCAAGAGAGGAAGAAGTTGAATATCTCCTTACTCATTAATTTCTGCCCATATCGGTTCTGTTTTAGTAAAGCAAAGTGCCAATGGAGCGACTATAAAAATCAAAAGCGATCATATACTCACCGACGTTGCTGCGGGATGTTAACATGATCAACAGGAAAACAGTGTTGCTATGTTTGTAAAAATAGTAGTAGTACTACACTATAATTGTTGTATTCTTTCCACTTTTAACATTTCCTTCTTATTTTTAAACTATTATAAATTATTTGTTTCTTTCTCTTAACATGAATTCTTTTGTAATATTCTACTTTATAAATTATGTGTGATCGATTAGTGATTGTTGCAAGAGAGTGAATTTTGTTTGTCTTTCTTCGATTTTCTTGTCTTATACACTTATATACACATATACAGATGTGCTGCTTGTCTCTTATCACGTTTTTGTTTCTTCCTGTCTTCGAAATAGATGAAAACGAGCGAGTTGTGAGTCCCTTAAGCCCCAGTAGCGATAATATTCTCCACTGTACTTTTTGCAACTCTGATGTCGATGCAGTTTGCGTAACTGAAAGTTGGTTACGTAATCATGTGAATGATATGATATGTGGTCCAAGCGGTTACCGAATTTTTCGCAGAGATAGAGGTAGTCGTGGAGGTGGGGTCGCGATTTACTTTGAGGATACTATAACTTGTCAGCTTAAAATGTCTTCAAGGATAGTTGCTTCAGTCGAGTATATGTTCTTAGAAATAGTGAGTGAAGAAAATAATAGGCTCTTATTACGAACAGTTTACAGACCTAATAATGACATCGTCATCACACTTATATATTGTTACATATTTTACTGGAAGAAGAGTCCTCTAGGTACCAAACCATAATCGTTTGCGGGGACCGAAACAACAACCTTTTAGTGGACAAACAGGTAACTGAAAACATGAGCTCGTTCGACCTTCGCGCACCGAATACAAAAACGCCGACGAACTTTTCAGGCCATTCGAGTACTCTCTTAGATGTCTTCTTTCTTAGTCAAAAAGATAGTGTTCTTTTCTATGACCAGTTAAGTGCACCAGCCTTTAGAAAACACGATCTTATTTTCCTTAAATATGATTTTCCACTTGCCCATCATCGTGAAAAACGAATGTCAACTTATAAAGATTTTTACAACATAAACAGAGCATCCTTAGAACGAGACATAGGAAGTGTTCCATGGCACGATATCTATTTATAAAATTTTTATATATCAAATAAAAACATAATTTTGCTTTTTAAAAAACATGTTCCTGTAAAAAGAGTTATTAATTCCACACGCAATGCATGGTTTCCAAGAGAAATTAGGGACTTTATTTAGCTGAACGCGATCAAGCCTACCGACGATGGAAACGTTTTAGGGTGGACGAGCTTTTTCGAGATTACAAGCGCATACCAAATAAAGTTGTCTGGGAAGTAAGGCAGCCAAAAGGCGGCACTTTTCTAGCCGATTCAATGAAAACCAAAGTGGAAAAAAGCTGTGGAGTAATCTACGAGACATGGGGATTGGTAAACAGCGTTCATTGTCTCTAAATAATATAGACGGTAAAGAACTCAACCGCAGAGCAGTGGCGCTGACGTTGGTGGGGTATATGTAAGTGCTAAAATAGGTCGTCAATCGACGGATGAGGCACCTTTTGAGTTCAGCAACGTAAATGAGCTAGATGTGTTTGAAAGTCTTCTCTCGATAAAGTCTCATGTAACCGGAGAGTGACTCCTATATTTGTGAAAATTTGTCTGCCTTTTTTATTGCCGTATCTCTCGCATGTATTAAACACAACTTTGACCGCCGCATTTTTCCACATCAGTGCAAAATGGCAAAAGTCATCCCAATACCCAAAAATTCCACGTGTGAACAGTTCATTTCTGTCTAAAGTCTGTGAACGCATAATCCAAAAGTAACTAAGTCTACACCCTAACTCGAGTAACCTGGTAACTTAATATCAATCCGGCTTTCGGCCAAACCACAGCTGCTTGACAGGCTTATTAAATGTAATTGATGATATTAGGTCAAACCAGATTGTGATGTCGTTACTTTTTTGATCCTTTTGGACTTTTCGAAAGCATTTGATATAGAAAATTACTCAATATCTTTAATTTATCAACCTCGGCTGTAAATCTTATCTCCTCTTACCTGTGGAGATGTATGCAAGCTGTCGGTGTGAACTACACTTTATCGGAGTTCCTACCCGTGCTTAAAGGCGTACCACAAGGTTCCATCTTAGAACCTCTTCTATTCATTTCGTATATTAATGAAATACCAAATATAGTGAAGTACTCATGCACTCTCATCTATTCCGATGATATTCAAATATATCAAAGCTGTCCACTTGGACTTATTGACAACTGTGTCCACAACATAAATAATGGCTTGAAATTGAACCCGGGTAAATGTAAATGGTTGGTTATTTCCAAAAATCCATTGACACTTGACTATTTCCCCCGAGTAATGCTAAATAACTCTTCCCTCGAATTCGTTGACACGTCAAGAAACTTAGTAATTTTTAAAAGAAGTATAAACTGGAATGTTCACATAAATTCGGCTGTCGGGAAAACATATGGCGTTCTTCGAAGTCTCTGTCTAAAGCAGCAGCTCATCCGTAGTACTAGATTGCTACTTGCTAGAACAATAGCAATTCCGGTACTGCTGTACAACTGCGGTATATTCGTAACCTACGATGTATTCGTAACCTGCGATGGCCGCAGTTTTAGAAAACTTAAAGTCGCATTTAATAACATTGCTCGGTATGTATATGGTCTTAACAGGTATGACCACTTATCACAAGTGTCAAGAAACGTCCTAAGTATGTCTCTCGATAACTACCTTAAATTCAGAGCACTATCCTTCCTGTTTAATATCATGCGACTTGGTGTACCACCCACTCTACACTCTACAGCACACTCTACATTTTCTTTTTTTACAATTATCTTTCCCTACCTGTATTTTTTTCCTTTTCTTACTATGTTGAAAATTAACTAAACTCCATTTTCTATCACAGACTTAAAATACCTTGTCTTATTGTGGTAGTATATGTAACAATAAAATAATAATAATAATAATACATACTTTAACTGCTTATCATACGTCTGATAAAATCCACCGAAGGGTTTTTTGTTTCATTTTTAATTAATTTTTATTAACATAAATTCATAACAAACACTTAAATACTGGACAAAAATGCTTAAAACTAGTTAAACGAACAGTGTTACTACTTCTTAGTTACTGGCCTTCGGCGGTCACTCTAGGCTAAACATAATCTTATCATATGTCTTTCGACTTTACCTAACAATGCATATGTTTAAAAATATATAAGTACATATATATAAAATATATATGGGTATATATAAAACAAGTCTAACTGTAAAACTCAAGGAATTGTCGAGCTTCCGACAATATATATAGAACTTACTCCTTCTGGTCAATCATTTTGTATAGGAGAGGAAGGAGTCATTAATATCGATGTACTTTCGTAAAGGAATAATTAATGTGATTGGCTACATGTGCCATTGTTATCATGGATTGGTATCTGTGTATACGTGTAGCTTTTCCTAATTAATTTCCTGTATCGAGTTTTAGTAAAATATGGATATCAGATTAGGCGTGATTAGGCGTATGCCTATTTCAACACAACACATGAGTACGTTTCATCTAGGTTTCTAAAACACCAGCCTACATACATAAATGTGTTAAGATTACAGGAAAATATGTTTCTCAAAAATTCAAAAATTGATTAGACAACAAGAATGTAATACAGCAAAGCCCTTTTTAATTCGGAAAACTCGCTTAAAGAGATTTTTCCGAATAAATGAGTGTCGGTTTTCAATTTTGTACGTAAAACTTAAATTAAATTAGCTAAAATTAAATAACGCAGAAATTCAACACGTATAGATCTCAAATATGTAGAAATCAGAACAAATCATCAAAATATCTATTGGAGGAGTCCCGGCTATTCACCTGTAGAAGTCGGGAAAAAACCTTAAAAAAGGTTGTGGAATAAATTTTTCGTTTTAAGTTCTTACATTTTTGCATCAATAGGAATGCGTTTTAGTGCATAGATAAAATCTCTCGTTAATTCAGAAAATTCGTTTATTCGGAATGACCTTTCCGAATTACTAAATGAGTACGGGTTGGTATTTTAACTCCAGCACTCGATAAATGCAAAAGTGACAGAGATGCCGTTGACCTCTTAACAGCTTGTATAGAAACTATTTCTTTAAATCCTTGCAAAAATCGGCCTTTTGATTGGTTAAGCAAAAGTTGACAGATATTTAGTAATGCAACCGATCCGAAAGTTGAACAACTCCTAGGAGTACAGGAACTATCAGCTGGAACTAATATTGAAGTTTCTTCAGCAGTGTATGAGGTTTTGGAAGACTAGTCGTTAGTTGATAAAGTGCAAGCATTTGCGTTTGACTCAACTGCATCGCTAACGGAGCTTGCGACTTATTAGAAAATAGAAATGGTCGAGACTTACTTCACTTAGCTTACATGCATCATATTTTTGAAATAATTCTTCAAGGAGTTTTCATTGAATCCGATCAAATTGGATCATCTCCTAGTCCTGATATTCCTTTGCTTAATATATTTAAGTCACCAATGTAATCTAATTGATTAACAACAATTTTGTGTGTGGTGAATGGACGGATGTTCTGTCAGTGTGCTTGCTGGTGTAAGAGAAGAGATCTTGTTGTGTGGAGTGTCAAAAGTATCGCTTTGATAACTAGGTTTACTTACTTATAATCTTTTTTTTTCAAATCATTTAGTTTATAATGTTTTAATTTTTAAAATAAATATCGTTAACATTTATTTGTAAATATATACAGTGATGGTCCTGTATAGCAAATTGCTATTAAACGAATGATCGACACTTTTTTCAATTTTCTATAAAACGTACAAAAACGGAGCTGACACTCGATATATCGAATGTTTTTGTTACCTTAGAGAAGAAGGACACAAAGCAACTCCTTTGACTGTGGCTGTATGCATGTTTATGGGTCTGTTGCAAAACTGGTAGATACTTTAACATTTTCTGTTGTACATGTATGTCACTTGCATATGGCAATGTTTTCGATTTTGCAAGTTTCAGTATTCAGGGTTTTTATTTGTTTTGTCAGGCGCACATGCGCATTCGGATCTTAGCTTCGAGTAAGAACGAGTGTTGCATATTGATTTAGTTATAATTTTTCAAGTGGAAATTGTATATCCTTAGCAGCGAAAATAGCACATATTGTGCTGAAATGTATCTGCCGCGTTTTTCGTTCTGACAGTAGTCTTTAACTCGCAAACGTTTTTCCGTTAGGCTAATGCATCAAGTGACATTAAAAGGCAACTGTTACAGCGACTTAATAGACTTCATTGTTGTTGAATATTGAGAGTACATATTCATGCAATTACATAAGAGTGCAGGGGTGCACAACCTATTGTAACATCTTCCCCCTTTAGAGAATTACAATAAAGTTTATATGCATAAATGTGGAATCAAAGGATACAAATTCAAACTTTATTTTTTTAAGAAAAAGATTTAAATTCATTAGTACAATATTAGACTTTCTTAGGTTTAATTAATTTAAATTCAATTGCTTATTTCATGTTTTTGTTTTAACTGACTAAAATAACGATTTAGTTTAGTTATATATAATTTAATATTGACAGGTCTATCAGATTTAACTAGATATGAATCTATCAACTGGCTTGACCGAGCGACCACTTCTAGTTGTGTACATTGAAACTGCTTCGGGTGGAATCTTAGCGTTGATGTAGTTAGGACTAGTCTCAATACATCTAGTCTTTTAAGCCTTTTGCGGATTAGGTGATGGCAATGCACATCGGTCACTTTGAGGATTTTCGAGATGAGATTGTGGTGGTTGGGGGTTAACAGCAATAGCCTTTTCTGAAAATATATGAGCATTAGTTTTATTCAAGTGGATAGAGTTTCGACGTAATAATTTTCCATCATCTGTTCGGACAATGTAGGAACGTGGTGCATCTGTCCTTTCTTCAATGCTACCAGAGATCCAATCGCGGTGACCCTTTTGCAAGCAAAAACGTTCACCAGGTTTAAATTCTTGTGCAAGTTTGGCTCTTCACTGTCTCGTGGTGTGTCAACTTAGTTCGCCAACTAAGCAGGGCCAGGTCAACTTTTGAGTGATCCTTCGAGCATCGTTTTAGGATTTTCTTTGCTTCTTGTACATACCTCTCTGCCAGGCCGTTTGATTGAGGAAAGTAAGGACTGGAAGTTTGATGCTTGATGTCCCAACTCTTAGCAAATTCCTTAAACTTCTTTGACGCGAACTGCGGTCCATTGTCACTTTCGAGAACCATAAGAATACCGAATGTTCTAAAACATTGCTTGAGTGGTTTTATGACTTCTTCTGATGTAGGATCTTCTAATAAACAAAAATAAAAAAAACTGGAATAGCTGTCAACGATTAAAAGATAATCTTTGCACATGACTGAAAATATATCCACAGCGACTATTTCCCAGGGTAGTGAAGGCACATTTTTTACTATCAGTGGTTCTTTCGTTTTTGACTTCTGTGTGGATTCACAAACAGCGCATGATTTCACAAAATTTGTAATATCCCTGGCCATTCCAAGCCAAAACAAACAGTCTCTATCACGACTGACTGACCTCTGTATACCTTGATGTGTTCACCTTGATCCCACTTCTCACACCATGTTAGGCTAATGCATCAAGTGACATTAAAAGGCAACGGTTACAGCGAGATTTTATTGTTGTTGAATATTGAGAGTACATATTCATGCAATTACATGAGAGTGCAGGGGTACACAACCTATTGTAACATTCCCTAGAAGATAATTTGAAGTCTTGGAACAATGCTGAAATATTTCTTACAGAAGATATTCGTACCAGCATATTTCAAGAGAACGATGTTATTATCAAATTGATAACGACGTAGATGGTAGCTCTTCAGAAATGTACTCAAACTTTGTTCAGAAAGTAATATGCACACATGGATAAAGAACCATGTGTGCATATTATGTATTTGCTTTTATTTTTTATTTTCCCTCTATGAGGAATTTTATTTATTCAAAATTAAAATGCTGTTACTCAGCCGAAGTCACCTCAAAAACTAAACTTACTCTACTTATTCTAATCGCTCGATGTCGTTAAACGATGGCCTTGATATAATTCGGTCCCACGGTGGATGGTCGGCAACGCTCCCACGGTTGTGTCAGATTCTTTCGCTGCGTCTGGCATGCTCGGTTTAAAACGCTGAGGTAGCGTCTGGCTGTTCCCACTCTTTAGAAACTCGAGAGCGTGTTAACTTATATAATGTGAATTCAAATTGATGGTTTTTTTTTTAATTTTGCACAGTGAAACGTGCACGAGATCCGTAGTTTATATATGTTTTCTTTGCTTGGACCGCGGGTATAAGATAAAACCTCAAGGTCTACCGGCTGTACAAAGATAAGTCGTGGAAGACCAAAATAAGCTTGTCCGAGGACATTCGCAATTGAAACCGGCCAATACCATTATATAGTTCAATGCAGTGATTTTTAACATCGTGCAACTGTTATCTCTAAAATTGTTTTAAAGACTAAAAACTGTGGCATAAAGCTTAGTTTTCATCACAGAATATCAAAAAAATACAAATGTCATATATGTCATGTATGTCTGCCTCGTTCTTTGATTTCTATTAATTTGTTTGTTGTATATATGTATTACAATAGACAATAGACAAGAAGTAATAGATACAACACTCGTGTCTGACCATATAGCGGATCACTCATTCTCTGATTATCGCTATATATTGTTCAGCATAACGAGTCCCCTCACATCCCAAAGAGTCTTTAGGAATCCTTAAGGACCAACTGGGACAGATATAGAGAGATTGTTGCTGCCGCATTGCCGAATACCAACATCTCCATCTCGAGCAATCCCATTGTCCTTGACCATACAGTGAATAACCTCACAAAAACTCTTAAGAATGCAATGGCTTTGTCATTTCCCATCAGCAGGCAAAGCGGCAAATCTAAACCCCCCTGGTGGAATCAGGAAATAAGCCATTTGCGCAAGAAGTGCTGGAAGCTTTTTAACAATGCGAAGGGATCCCGTGATGCCATAGACTGGGCTCCTATACATCAGTACATCAGTACTTTTAAAAAAGAACTGAGAAAGTCCATTTCTTGGAGACTTTTTTGTGGTAAGATCGAAGAAGTCTCCGAAGCTGGCAGGCTCAGGAAAGTTCTAGCATCATCCTCAAAATCACCTAGCTTCCTCCAAAAACCTGATTGGACCTGTACCTCATCCAGTGAGGAAACCCTTTTGATACGCAGTTCTGAGTCAACTTCTCAACTAGAGCCAATAACGAAGACGTATCTCTTCGAAAAACCCCATGTAACCTCATAAATATCAGTCACACACTGACAAGCTTAAAAACCTTTCAAGTCAGCAGGTCACTAAAGATTAAGGAATATACCGTTGTGATATTTCTTGACATCTAAGGTGCAATCAACAATATGGAACCAAAAGCAATTTTTTTCATTGCGCTTAACAACCTCGGGATCGGAAAGGGATCGGAAAGTCCTTAGTGGCTTTCATTCATCAGCTACTTACCAGCGGGGTAATCCACTCTCACCTGGGAGATGCTAAGATCTATAGAGGAGTTAATAGGGGCACCCCACAAGGAGGTGTACTCTCTCCCCTTCTTTGGAACGTAGCGGTAAATGAACTGGTATTAATACTGGAAGAAGCAGGATGCAAAGTTATTGCCTCTGCGGACGATACTGCCATAGCGGAATCTGGCAAATTCGTCTCCACTTTAAGAGGCATAATGCAGAATGCCTTGGATAAGCTAGAAGCATGGACACAAACATGCGGATTCGGCGTTAACCCACAAAAAACGGATATTGTACTTTTCACCAGAAGATACAAAATCCTCCCAGAAATTTCTGGGTCTCACGATTGATAATATGCTAAACTGGAAACTCAACGTCCAGGATAGGGTCAATAGGGTCTACCCTTTTTAGCAGCAAACAAGCCATTGGATGCAAATGGAAGAAGAACCACGGATCACTCACTGGATTTTCATCTCGATTGTCAGGCAGATACTTCTGTATGAAGTTTGGTTAGTTACTCAATCGAGTACAGCGGTTGGCCTGCATATGCATCAGCGGAGTACTGAGAAGTACTCCGTCAGACGCACTGAATATTCTTCTCCACCTTCCACCACTGGAAATATTCGGCAAACAAACAGCAGCCAGCACAGCCTTGAAGCTCAAAACACTTCGACTGTGGTCCGAACTCAACATCGGCCGCTCAACCATTCTTAAAGAATTCAACTTCCTTCCTAATGACACTGACCGCCTACTACCCCAGGCTACTTTCGAGTAGAAATTCACTATCAGCATTCCCTCCAGATCGGATTGGATTTCTGATAGCAGACGTTGGATAATCCTCTGCATATTTTCACAGGCGGACTAACGAAGGAGTAGGTACGGGTGTCTATTCCGAAGATCTCAATATTGCTATCTCCTTAAAGGTCCCTGATCACTGTAGCGTCTTTCAGGCAGAAACCATCGCGATTAAAGAGGCGTTGTCATGGCTCAAAAACAACGTGATATCAAAAAGGGATATCACCATCTGTTCGGACAGTCAGGCCGCTATAATGTCATGACAATGTCATGTTCAACTCAAAAACCTCCCTTAATTGCAGGCTGTCTCTTAAGGAGATGGCTGAGCATTTTAACATACACCTCATGTGGGTGCCGGGACATTGTTACAGACCATGCAACTGCAAAGCCGATGAAATCGCCAGGTGTGGTACAACATCCTCCCTATCAATAGCAGGGGTACCACCTTCCATCCCTACCACAAATGGCTAGAAGGCACCACCTGCCTTAAAACAAAGCAAATATGGCCATCACTTATCCTCAAAACGGTCACTCAGACTGCAGACCCCTCTCATCTGAGTCATAACCTGGCACTGTGCAATTGGCACTCATGCTCGCAGGATGGATGCCCCATATAATGATTTCTGCAGAAGTTGCATGGATGGATAGGAGGCAGAAAACATAGATCACCTACTCTGCTAGTGCAGCGCTCTGGCTAGTCGTAGGTTCCTACATTTAGGGCCCTACTATTTCAATAGATCAATAGAACTCACGAAAGAGCTTGTGTCGAAGTCGGACTTTCAGCTGCTGTATCGTGAACTAACAGGGCTGAAAGAAAACTTAAACCAGATTTCCGAAAAAGTTATGCACCTAGAAGCTCGTAACAAACTCCTTGAGGCACAGGTCGACAAACTAATGCAGACAAGCACCGAAGCCAAAGTCGTCGTACACCTTCCGGCTGATTCAAACACAAACTTAATAGAAAAAGCGAAGTCCGTTTGCGCAGGACTGCTGCGCAAATACCATGCAGACACCGACGTCGAAACAGCATATGCTATTAGCAAACAAGGTCAAAGTACTGCAACTTTGATTGTAAAAATGAAATCCAGAAGCTCTGCGATTGAGGTACTTAAGACTGCGAGCAAATTAAGAAACACAAAAATCAGAATACACAAAGATACACCGCGAAAGGCCAAGTTAATACCCCTAATAAAATTTCTTCGCAGAAAACAACCGAAAATTAATATTAATCTTCGAGACGACAAACTATTATCGGAGGGACTACAGTATGGCAACGAGGATGGAACGAAGAAATTAAAAGGTTTGTTTGGTGAAATCCTGGCATATTTATTAAATCCGATGAATGGGGTACAAAATAAAAACGATGTGTACGAAACGTCATACTCGTTTGTAACTGACATTTCAAATAAACAAGCACCCACTAATCGTGCAACAATAAACAAAACAGCCGCTGTACAAGACGTACAATTTAGGGATACCCGTCTGCTTGAGCAACGTCAAATTACATGAATTATATGAATTGAAAATACTACGTTATAATGTAGCAGGATTAAATAGTAAACTAGTTTTTAGCGAGTATTTTAATTACATAAAGGAATTTGACATATTTGTGTTATTCGAAACTCATGTAATAAATTATGATAACTTTAGACTTAAGAACTTTTTTAAGGATTATGAGTTGGAATACGTACCTACGTACCCCAGTAAAATCAATCTCTATATAGTCCCAATATATTTAAATTGTAACCACTGGGTACGTGATTTTGACAAATTAAGAGATGTTCTAAATAACCTAGCAGCAACGGTAACTTTAATGCCAGAATAGGTTTGTCGCAAAATAACTTTGTGAATGCATCTAATTCGTTTTCTGTACATATTAACCGTAACTCCAAAGATACAATATGTGATGCAAAAGGCATTAAACTTCTGGAATTAGCAGATGCCTGGGACTGCAGAGTTTTAAATGGAAGCTGCGAAGGAGATCGTTATGGGGAATTTATTTTTTTGAGGGGAGCTGCATGCTCAGTCACAGATTACGGTACCATATCGGGAGATTGGAACGCTTACCTTGGAACGAGTAGGAATGAAAACGTTTTCAGACCACATGCCCTTAGAAGTTTAAACGAGACGTAAACGGTAATGTGAGTGCAGTAAATATCACCCCACTCGAACTATTACCCAAGTTGAGATTGAACGACGAACTGCAGGACCTATATATAGAAAAACTTAACGTAGAACTCGCAAATTTAAGAGAAGCTGCTATGCCACCACGAATGGAGAACCTAGCAATGATAGTTAAGAAAGCCGCCCCGTCGAATCGGCCATCTAGACCAAGCAAAAATGGTTCGACAATGAATGTATGAGGGTCGTTTGCTTCTCTTAGACTATTACGGATGACCGACAACAATTCTTTCAAAGTCCTTTACTCAGCAGCAAATAAAAGTTGTAAACACTTTTTCGTGCAAAAAAGCTAACTTTTGACAATCTGAAGATTACGCTACTAGACAGAGCGAGAACATCAGCTGACTTCTGGAAAGCAGCTAAAGTAATAAACGGGAAAAGAAATTCAATCGCGCCAGGACTTCAAGCAGAACAGTTAAAAGAACACTTTGAATCACTTCTAAATGCAGCGCAAATCTCACCACCTTTCCAGTATGCAGCCTCTATGTACGTTGATGAATTTCTAGATACGGCTTTCACCAAAGCTGAAATAAAAAAGGTCATAGGTCAATTTATAAAAATTGCAGCCTGAATTCCTTTCAGTGCTTACTCAGGAGTTTAACCGAATATTTCAAACTGCTGATCTTTCTTTCTTTCCCTTACTCAAATGCTGGTTGATGGTGGACTATGTGTCCGAGAATGGGAAAAAACTTAGCATCGCAATGCGATTTTAATCTCCGAGTTGCACCAGACGAACAGCAAATTCATCTAAGGCATAAGTTCTACACACAGTTGGAGAAAACAAGACATAGGATCTTCAACCAATTTGTAAATGAAGCCAAGTCGTCGCAATACAGGACATATTACAGCAAATTGAACCACAATTTACAAGACAGAACGTGGCAAGTTTCACAACTGATATGATAAGCAACATCTTTAACTGATAAGTTTAAACTTTATACCGCATCGCCCAGAACTTCCTCTTTTGTGCAACCTTTGCAACCTTCAGGAACGATAGGACGTATTCCACTTCATCGCTATATGTCCCATTCTTAAAGAATTCCGCTGCCACTTCTTTGGAGCACAGGTACTCTCGCTTGAAGAAGCGATAAACATCTTAAACGGTGACCGAGACTGGGATCTATTGTACAGGTATGCAATAAACGCATTGCGCTATAGAAAATATATTATGGAGGAGAACTTTTAGAAACACATACTTTAAATGTTAATCTGGTAGACGGCCCTAAGCCAAACCATATATACTAAGAATTTATTGTTAAAATCCATTCTTTTTTGTGGAGTCAAACTGGAAGAACAGAATGTTTCGTCTTATCACTTAATATTTCAAAAGCAGTGAAATCGCTTCCATACGTTTGTTTGTTTATGTTTTCTAATCAAGCAAATATTTCTTATGCGAACTGATTATGCCATCGAAGCTTCGAAACATTTTTTCTAACACATGTACGTACAAAACTTTACGTACAAATATTTAAAAGATGAAATGATAAGTGATTAATTCCATTAATTTCATAAGCAGGTAGACAGTGATTAATGTTAAAGATTGTTCCAAGGAATATACGATTTTTTTTTAAGTACCTACAATATATTGCATTGAATAGAATTTGTTATTTAGTGATTATTTAGTATTCTTCGCCAAAAAAATTATTCGATACTATGGTAGAATTCGGGATCACGGAAAAATTAGTCTACTACGCTAACACATAGTAGTCAAGGACTTCCGAGACGTTTGAAACTTGCACCGAATTTTTCGATTCCCTCACTTTGGTGCTGGAGAGGATAGGTGCGGCGGCTGCTGTAAATATGTAATGCACTATCTTCAACAAGCCAGTCCAACTGTTACATAGACGACATCGAGATTCACGCGTTCCCAACGTGCCTTATTGGAAACTTTCACGGCGGTTGAAAAATGAGCGATACCGATAGACGGGTTTTTTATCGTTGTCTACATTGACAGTCAGGCGGCCATGAAGGCTATGGACATACAATTGCCATTGGCAATTAATCAGGACATCCCCTACCTCTCACTTAAAGTAATAAATACCCTCTAATTTACAAATGCAATAAATATTTCTGTAATCTGGTAGAGTTAAGCTCGATAGATGAAATAAATAAATATAAATATCAGATAATCAGTAAGATCGTAGGCATTATCGCCGGTCGCAGCACGTTGGGCTCACACTCAGGGAAAATGGGAGCCTCTGCAACGACTTTTGCAGGAGCTGCGGGGGAAGTAGGAACAACTCTAAACTACCTCGGTACCTGTCTAGCCCTTCCAAGAACAATTGAAGTACGCTTGGCAACTATTCATTTAGCAGCCTAGAAGAAATGTCATACATCAAGATTCAGAACATACCAAAATTCATAAAGAAAACAAACTCGTTATAACCTAGTAATGGAATGTATCATCTTAGGATAGACCACTCGGATATCAGCAGGTATTTCTTAGGTGTCAGTTAGTTCCTTGGCTAAGAAGGAATCAGTGATAGAATACTGATAGCAATGAATCCAGGCAGGATCTAAGTGGGTCACAGGCCTGATAATTAAGTAAGCAAGTATTGAGTGATTATGTCAGCTTATGAATAATAATAATATAATTTGGGTGGCGCTACAGCCGGTAGAGGGCCACCCTCTACATTGTATTCTTCCTTTTTATTTTTTTCGGGCGAGTTTGTTGGACGTGTAACGTTGCATAATAATATAATAATATGGGTGGCGCTACAGCCCGTAGAGGGCCTGGACCTAGCTTCTCAGCAACCGCTCGTGTTGTGCGTGCTATTGTTCTATAACGAGTGGAAAGGAACTATAGTTTTATGCCGACTCCGAACGGCCAAGTTTGAGAAGGTTTTTCTACACAGTTATACTCTTTGAGCATTGTCAGTGACTCCAAAGAGGTGGGGCCGTGAAAAGTATTTCTTGTCGTACCAGGAATCGAACCCAGACAGGTAGGTCCAAGTGCATAGGAGTCGACGCACATGCCCACAACGCCACAGGCCACCACTGCGAACAATGAATGTGAAAAATATTTCGAAATGTAAAATTGTCATAGTATATAAAATAACATCTCCTATTGTTTATGATTATTTCATACACAAGACTTAGAAGAAGTTAAAGATCTTAGTGTAATTTTTTACCCAAGTTAGATCTAGTCTAACGATGTGTTAGGATTTTTGAAAAGAATAGTACAGTTTATTAATTAGACCGTACTTAGAACATTCATCCATTATGATTCACCATATGATATACAAGAACTTAGCCTTGAAAGAGTTCAATGTGTTATGGACATTTCCATAATGCCTGTTCAATGTATTCTACGTGTTAGAGGAGTCTTATTGAAGCTGGTGGAGAAGTTCAAGTATCGCGAGGTCTTTTTCACGAGTGATGGGAGAAGTTATGCTGAACTTTCCTGTAGGATTGGCCAAGCTGAATCATAAAATACTTATACACAAGTTGAAAAATCATTTTCGCTTTTCAGTCACTGCATTAAAATTGATTTTATTTTACCTGCGTGACCGCAGCCAAGTTGTTATTGGAGTATCGCTTCCTTTAAATTTTTATACGGTTGTCCCACAAGGATCAATTTTGGGCCCCCTATTATTCTCAATGTTTATAAATGATCTTCCACTTCAAACAGCCTACTCATCAGTAGACTTATATGCTAACGATACACAATTTCAACTAAGTTGTAAACAAGGAATGATTGAAGATAGTATTCATAAGTATAATTCTGATCTTAATAGAATTCTTTATTGGTCTAACGCAAATAACTTGTGTCCGAATGCAGGAAAATCCAAATATTTAATAATCAATAAAAAAATCCAGTTACTTTCCTCCATTATACCTTGAAAGGCTAAAAATGTAGGTATATTGTTTAACTCAACTTTAACATGGGAAGATCACATCAAAGAAATTATTGGGAAAAATGGTGGATCTCTCGTTATCAAAACATTTCACGCCTCAACACATCCGACTAAGATTAGCAAAAACATTAATCCTTCCCTTTTCCACATATGGGTGCCAAGTCTTTTCTAGCCACAATTCCCATATAAGAAGAAATCTTTCAGTACCATTTAATAATGTAACTCGATATCTTTACAACCTCAAGAGGTATGATCACATATTCGTCTAAAATTTTCGGCTGTTCTCTTTATACATACTTTAAGTATCTGTCAAAACACTCAATAAATTAATAATGAAAAAATAATCTTCTTTTACTTTTGTTATAGGCTTTGTAAATGCAAGGCAATGTAAATGATTCTATGTAATAAATAAATGAAAAATTAAATAAATAAATATTTATAATAATTATTAAATAAATAATTAATAGTAATTTTTTCGTACACACACAACCTCATCAGATTATGCAGGATGACCATGGAGAAATCTTCATGCTCGTCAAGGTCGATATAGTGTGTACATATATAAGTGGCAATTTTTAAGTGGCATGGTTACTCAGTCACGACGCCATGGGTCGCAAGCATAATAAGTAAGCAAGTATGGTCATCTATGTATATTTAATGTATGTAGTCCTGATGTATGTAGTCAGATATTCTGTTATAGGCACTTCATTTCATCCCAACTTCGTTTCAGCGACCATCCAATATTCAACATAATACTAAGTTCAATAAGCTTCTTACAACAACTTGAAATCTTTAGATAGTTTTATAAATAGTCGAGCTTAGTTAGTGCATTGCGTTGAAAAATTAGGGAAGCAATATATATATATAGATTTCTGTAGCGATCACTGAATTTGCACAATATGTAAATGGCGTACTTAATATCGTCAAACAATATTTAATATTTATCAATTAAATCTTAATATTTACGTTAGGTTCTTAGCTTACTCACTATTTCTGTCCACATATCCATTGCAACACATAAATAACTAACACATTTCGTTTTAATATAAATATAAAGTCTCCCTGGTGTGTGCGTTTTAATTTTTCCAACGATGTGTTTCCCCACATTCGCAACAGGGTTATTTAAATCATGCTCTATACATGCAATTTTAATGCCATAAAAATACTTCGATATCTCTCTTTTCGATAAGTCTCTTACTCTTTTTCCATAAATGTATAAAAATACTTGGACTCAGTCTCATTTGTGTACTGATTCGTTTATACACACGCATTTTTCTTTACTTCAGCTGTATTTAATAATTAGTGTTCTAATAGAATAAAATAAACAGCAAATATTAACTCAAGTTATCTGTCTTATTGCTAATGAAGTTAAGTTCACCAAATAAAAATATGAAAA
Organism: Eristalis pertinax; assembly: GCA_907269125.1. Lineage (NCBI taxonomy): Eukaryota > Metazoa > Arthropoda > Insecta > Diptera > Syrphidae > Eristalis > Eristalis pertinax. The sequence goes on along the minus strand of OU026149.1, from coordinate 54,977,207 downwards.
TACAAGATATCAAATAAGTGTGCACGAGTTCACATAAATTTATACATATGTACGCGCCCGCACGCACATTAGCTTCTGTGACAAAAACACTAACAAAATAGTGTAAACAGTAGAAGAACAAATATGATGCCATAAATACTCAACCACCTGTTGTTTGCTTGTTTAGAAGTCTAGATTATAAGATTAACTAATTTTCAATACCGTCTCAACACGTCATTATACGCTAACGCCACATTGCCACGGCCCCGACGCAAGTGTGAAATGTCGTTTCGTTTACATGACCGAATTTGCAAAATAAATGGACTTCAATCAAAATAGTACCAATCCAACGGGTGCTAAGTGGAAAATAAATGTGCGAGTTTAATAGTAATGTAATATTTGAAGCTGCTATTAACACGCGATATCCAATACAGACCTGCCCCATACTTAAAAATATGAATACACATTTCCAAAGCTACATAACATATAACTAGTAAAATACGAAAAAATACAGCGGTTCGTTTTGATGAGTAATTCGAAATGTCTGTTTATTTTTTTTTTTTTCGTACATCGTTTGTTGACACATTTTATTGGAGTTCGTATTGTATTTATCTATGATTCAAAGATAAGTACATATGTTGAACTGTATGAGTATGCTCTTCTTGGACAATAAGGACAATAAGGCTTTACGATTCGCTATAAATTGAATTTCGATAAATCCATTGTTAATAATATGAATGCGAATAAGAGAAATTTTGAAATTGAAACAACATAATATCGACATGTTTCTGACAGAAAGAGGGAGCAATTACTATCAATTGCAGGGGGGAAGAAACTGTGCAAAAAAATGAGAGCGAAGTCAACAAAAAACTAGGAGACAAGTACGAAGTAAACATTTTTAGTGAGAGACAACTGTGCAATTCTAGGAACAATGTACAAAATATCGCTTGTAGTAATTCTAAGAACAATGTACAGAAATCAAAAGAGAGAAAAAAGGCTGCCAGTAAAAGAGTAGATAGAAATGATTCATTGTAAAGTAGGAAGTCAAACGGAGTGCACCTAATTTGGAAATAAATAAATAATATTTTAAAATAAAGGAAAGTTGTTTTAATAACGTAGCTTACAAATCAGAAGTGGGATTTAAACAAAAAAATTTATTGAAGCTTGAAAAAAAAAAAATATAAATTAAAAGTGATACTAATAATAATGGACACAATTGGATCGTTCAAGAAATATACAGCAGCTCAGTTACGGGCATGGCTTTCTGCATTGGACAAGAAAACCAGTGGTAACAAGGGTGATTTAATCTTACGTCTTTTAGAATTATCCGAGGCAGAACGCGAAAAACTTGCCCAGTTCCAAGAGGCAGCCACCGCGAACATTACCGAGAACGAAAAAGAAGGGTAACTGCGAGAACAACGACGACGATTCAGAGGAAAATTGTCCATCCGTTGAAACAGAAAACGAGACGAAGGGGAAGCAACAATGACGCAGGGATCGAAGAGCGACGGAAATGAGAGTAGTGGTAGCCGACAAAGAGTTGCAAGGATGAGTGGTGACGATGATCTTCCAAAGAGCGTGCGAGAAACAAAAAGGAAAGGACTACAGATGAATGTCATCTGATAAAAAGAGAGTTAGAGTTCACATAGAGAGAATTGAAACTACAACGAAAGGAAACCGAAATATTACAAAGAGAAAACAGATCTATTGAAAAACAAGGAGAAAAGGAGTGAAGGTCAAAAGAAAACGTTGAACAGAGTCAATACAAAAATGTGAATTTCTCTCACGTAAAGGAACTTGTATCAGACTTTTCAGGAAACGGGGATAATTTTCAACTGTGGGATGCTCAGTCAAAGAGTGTTCAAAAAGCATACGCTTTGGATGATAGTAATATGAGAGCATTAATATCTGCAAAAGCTCTTAACCGTTGATTTGGAGAAACTATTAAATGAAATGAAAATATTATTTGATGATCGAGCTAGTTGTTTAGCTTTAAGAAGACAATTTGATACCAGAAAATGGTTGCCCAGCGAAACATTTTAGGCATATTTTCATGAGAAGTTAATATTAACAAACTGAGTGAGTATTGACAATGAGGAGATATTGGCGTGCATTATTGAAGAAATGCCAGATGAATTACTAAGGTCGCAAGCGAAGATGCATCGGTTCCAGAATGAGCAACAACTGTTGGAAGCTTTTGATGGCATTACATTTCCAAAATATGTGCCCTCAAGTGCACGTCGTGTCTATGAAGGTGAATCCAGAGAAAAGAAGTTTCGTTGCTTCAATTGTAACTCATTTGGTCATATGGCAAATGAGTGTCGTAAGCCCAAGAGAGAGCCAGGAGCATGTCACGTGTGTGGCGAACAAGGACATCATGCAGCTGAATGTCAAGAAAGGAAGAAATCAAGACCAATTCACCACATTGATGAAGAGGATTTTCAAGATGAATATGTAAGGAATTTATATTTTACATTTTGTAATGTTGATTTTAATTTTAAAATTTTGTTAGGGGCATTGATTGATACTGGCAGCTCAGTTAGTGTAGTCCGACATCAATTTGTACCGCGAGTGTTAATAAATACAAATGTAAGAGTTAAATGTAATAAATATTGCGGTATAAATAAAAGTCCACTTAACATAATTGGTGAAATTAGTTGTATTGTTTTATTCGAAGGAAAATATATAAAAAAACAATTGTTAGTGATATTACGATGGGATATCCAATTATATTAGGAAAAGATTTTATAAAGAATGCTAATTTAACATTGTCAAAAAAAGAAAGTATTGTCCAGAAAATGAATGTAGATAAGGATTGCGAAAAGGAGTGCTTTAAAATGATGCAAATTGACTTGAAAGAACCAAACAAACCCAGTATAAATAATGATTGTATACCTTATTGTTATAAGAACCGATTTAAAGAAATTTATAATGATTGTTATGTAAACTGCAGGCGTCCCGATGAACCTGATATTAAGTGCGAGATTAAGTTACTATTAACTAATGAAAAACCATTGAATTGTCCCCCGCGTCGTTTATCCTATAGTGAAAAAGAACAGGTGGAAGTTATGTTAGATGAAATGATAAAGAAAAAGATAATTAGACCCAGTACATCGGAATATGCGTCCCCGATTGTGCTGGTAAGAAAAAAAACCGGTGATATACGCATGTGTGTCGATTACAGGAACTTAAACAAGATAACTTTAAAAGATAATTATCCAATACCATTGGGTCAATTTGAATTTTTAAGAATGCATTTTGGCTTAAGGAATGCTCCACCGACATTTCAGCGTTTTGTTAATTTAGTTTTTGATGACATGATTCTCTCACAGAAAGTAGCAATATATCTTGATGATATAATGATAGCCACTTGCAATGTTGAAGAACATTTATATTTCTAAATAGAGCTAGTTTTGAGAGGCTAGTTAAAAAAAAAAACTTGAGTTAAGGCTAGACAAGTGTAGGTTTATGGAGTCGGAAGTATTGAGGTTATATGGTATCAAAAGACGGTATTAAACCAGATGAGAAGGGTATATATTCTGTTGCCAACTTTCCTATTCCGCAAAATGCTAGGGCATTGCACGCATCTTTGGGGCTATGTTCCTACTTTCGACGATTTGTGAAAGGATTCTCAGTGACCGCAGAAAAAAATGCAACTTTCAAGTTTGGTGAAAATGAATTGTGTTGCTTTGAAAAACTTAAACAAAAATTGATCCATGCGCCTGTATTAGCAATCTATGATCCACGTCATGAAACAGAACTCCACTGCGATGCCAGTTCTATGGGATTTGCAGCTATGCTATTACAACGAAAAGGTGATGGAAAGTTCCATCCAGTGTTTTATTTCTCCAAAAGGACAACTGATCACGAATCAAAATATCATAGTTTTGAGTTGGAGACATTGGCAATAATATATGCATTGAGGCGGTTCAGGATATATTTATTTGGTCAAAAGTTCAAAATAGTTACTGATTGTGACTCACTAACTTTGACATTAAATAAAAAGGAAATAAATCCCAGATAGCTGGGCTCTTGAATTGCAAGACTACGATTATACATTGGAACACCGTAGTGGAAATAGAATGCAACATTTCGATGCATTAAGTCGTCTGTCGAGTGTTTTAGTGTTAGAAGAGAATACGAATGTATCATGATGAGATGGGACATTTAGGCGGTGACAAAGTATATGAAGGAATAAGCAGGACATATTGGTTTCCAAAAGTAAAGGATAACATTAAGGCCCATATTTCCAATTGCTTAAAGTGTATAACTTTTTCACCAAAGTGCGGAAAAAGTGAAGGATTTTTGCACAATATTCCTAAAGGCAATATGCCTTTTGAAATGATCCACGTAGATCATTTTCGCCCAGTATAATAAAGAATTCTAAGAGAAAGTATGTTTTCTTAGTCAGAGATGCTTTTACGAAATTTAATAGATTATTTTCATTCGTATAGTCGCCCAAGATTACTGGTTTCAGATAGAGGGAGCGCATTTACATTGAAAGATTTCGGCATTTTTCTTCAAGAGTGCACCGTACGGCATGTGAAGGTCGCGACAGGTTCTCCGCAAGCTAACAGACAGGTTGAACGAGTAAATAGAAGTTTAGCTCCAATGATAGCAAAATTTACTGGAGCCGGGTCCAAATTATCTTTGGATAAAATCTTACCACGGATTGAGTACGCATTAAATAATTCCTCTCATAGAAGTATAGGAATGGCACCGAGTCAGGTACTGTTCAGAGTTCTACAGAGAGGTGTTGTTGCAGATTCATCAAAACTAGAATTAGACCGCATATAAGAGAGCAAAAGTGATTTAGTAGGTATGAGAACTAGAGCAGCAGCTAAAATTGAAAAATGCCAAGAATATAATAAAGTATCAAAAGACCGTAATAGGGTACATAAAGAGCATAAAGAAGGAGATTACGTAGCTGTAAAAAATTTTGTGAGTGAAACAGGAGCATCTAGAAAAATAGCACCCAAATTCAAAGGGCCTTATAAAGTGGTCAAAGTTTTACCCTATGATAGATATGTTTTGAAGGACGTTGACGGGTTTCAACTTACAGAGATTCCTAGAAGTAATTCTAAGAACAATGCACAGAAATCAAAATAGAGAAAAAAGGCTGTCAGTAAAAGACTAGATAGAAATGATTCATTGTAAAGTAGGAAGTCAAACGGAGTGCACCTAATTTGGAAATAAATAAATAATAATTTAAAATAAAGGAAAGTTGTTTTAATAACGTAGCTTACACAACCTAAAATCATATAAGAATAACGGATATGAACGAAAGAGAGAATCTTGAATTGGCTTTAAAAAAACAGAATAATCTAATTGGAGAAGTAAAGTGTGTAACAGATTTTAAACACAAAAACAGAGAGGCTTATTATGCGATTGTCGAACTAGGTGAGTGCAATTATAAAAACTTACTCGAAAACCGCAAGATAAACATAGGGTGGGAGAAATGTCGTGTGTTTGAGCATTTCAATTTGAAATATTCAAGGAGTCACCGGAAACAGAACAGAATTTTCTAAATAAAAAGTTTGATTTTATAATTCTTTCCGAAAACATGTCACGAAAAATATCGAAGATAGTGAAGTTCAACTCAAAGACTACAACTTGATTCGATGCAACAGCGAGTTGAGACACACAGGGGGTCTATGTGTATATATTAATAAGTCATTTGATGTGATATTGATTAAGAATGAGGTTATCGAGCGACAAGTTCAATGGCTTATATTGTGATCTATCGATCACCCAAATCATAAAAAAAGACTCTTCTGCAATGTGTTGAATTATTTAGCTGAATTAATTCAATTGAATAATGAATTTATTGCAGCTGGGGATATCAATATAGATTGTTTTAATGATTCAGACTTATATACACGAGAGATACAAACAACAGCGCCAATAGAAAACTCTTGCAAGCTAATTGTTGTAGACAAGAATAATAAACGAGTCGAGAACTCTGATCGACTATATAATCACAAATTCGGAACATGCACAGGCCAAAACGGATGTAAGTCTAAAATTAGTGATCACGAAACAACAATGATAGGTATTAATTAATATAATAAAAAATATATTTGTTCATGCATCAGACTAGCAGTTAGGACCCAAACCCAAAATTGGAAGCATAGTTCGAGCCAAGAACAATAATATTAAACAGCTTGTCGCAAATGCCAAAGACCAAAAATCAATTGGGAAAGTAATCAAATCATACGTCTGAAATTAATCAAGGCCATCGATCAAAAATATTTACTTCCATAATAAGTGCGTGCAAGACTATGCATCTATTGCTAAAGAATTTAATACGTATTTTGTAATTGTTTATGACATTGATATGTCGATACCACATGTGCAATTTCACAATAAATTAGCCAACGTAAATACAAACTCTGTGTTCAAAGATATAAGGGTAGCAGATATAGAAACGGTTCTTAGATCGATCAGTCAAAACAGAGACTAGAGAGACAAAAAAATAAAGCAAGTAAAATGCTGCTAGATGATATATCTGTAATTGGACCGGTACTGAACTTGACTTTTCAATCTATCTATGTGGTTGCTTTTCCCATAACTTGGAAAGAATTAGTTATTTCTCCGGTAGCCAAAGTAAATGGATCCAATAGATGTGAAGATTTCCGGCCAGTTAATGCTCTTCCAATCTATGAAAAACTATTGGAAAATGTAGTTCAAATTCAGCTTGAGGAATATCTTGAAACTAACGAAATATTAATAGGAAACCTATCAGCGTTTCGTAAAAAACACTCTTGCGAATCAGCGATAAATAGTGCTGGTAATTATGTCCTAGCAGTATTTTTGGATCTTAAAAGAGCATTCGAGACGATTGATAGAGACATACTGCTACAAAAGCTTCAAAAATATGGTGTTAGAGGCAATGAACTAAAGTGGTTTAGGTCTTTTCTAGGACGCAAAAAAGAATGTGTAAATGGAGTGTTGTCTAGCAGTGTTGAAACAACTCACGGAGTTCCCCAAGGATCCATACTTGACGCTCTGTTATTCATCATTTACATCAATGATATAAAAAACGAGCTAAAACACTCACAAATTGCATTATTTGCAGATGATGGTGTACTGTTCATTTCCAACTTCGAAGAATGCTCAAGACTGCTGCAGGAGGACTTAATAAGAGCGAACACATGGTAAATGGCCAACAAACTCAAGATTAATGTTACCAAATCAAAATGTATGGCTATAAAACACCAAGTGCAATTAAATCTGAACATAGAGAACGAGCATGTATGAAATAAAATATCTCGGGGTAATAGTAGAATCTAAGCTATCGTTTAAAACGCACTTACAATGTATAATCAAAAAAGTATCGAAGAAGATTGGCTTCTTCAGCAGAATTAGGAACAAAATTTCTTTGGGCTGTGCAATAAATATATTTAATGTAATGATAAAACCTCATTTCGAATACTGTTCGTCTATATTGTACCTATGTTGTGATACCTTACTATTGAAACTGCAGCGTTTTTACAAAACAAAGCAATTAGAATAATTTTTAAATGTAACCGATATACCCATGTGCGATTTATGTTAGATATGCTTATATGGTTAAATGTTAAACAAAGAATCCTTGTAGTATTGTATTGTGTCTTATTTTTAAATTAAAATTTAATATGCTACCAAAATATCTACAACAATATTTAAGATATTGTAGTCGATAATAATTTGTCTTCTTCTTTTATTATTTTATTCTTACACAACCTCTCACTCGCGTGGTTATTCATCGACTGGCCTACCTATCGGCAAACCCTTTTTCATTATGTTTTGTTCCTTTTTCCTTGTTTACTAAATCAGTGTTGCCACAGTCGGCCATCCTGACTTGCAATCGTCCCGAATTTTCTCAACACAACATTGACATTGACCGAAATTCTCTTAACACAATTTATCCACGGCTTTATTTTAGCTACCTCCCATATTCCCGAGTATGGGATCTGCGTCAATTGCAAACCTTCCACATCCTTCAATAGGTATCGGTCATTATGCAAGATTTTATCTACTTGATAAGGAACTTTGAATTTTGGAACTAATATTTTATATACTCCAGACTGACTTATACAGTTTTTGATCATGACATAATCTCCCACTTTGTATTCAGGAAGTTCCTATCTTTTGACATTTTATTATAATCTTGGTACTTCACTATTTTTTCAGAAGCTGTTCTCGTTAGACCTACTAAGTCTCTTTAATTTTTCTGTAAACCTATATCTTCCAGTTCTTCTCGTAAATAGTCTACCACTTTAACTCTTGGTTGGACACCAATAAATAACTGGCTTGGACACGTTCCGATATTTCTATGAATTAAATTGTTCAGAGCAAATTCAATTTTCGGCTTGAATTTGTCTTTGTCTAAAGAAAGAATTGTTCCTGCATTTGTTGATTTAGCTATCATTTGAGCTAAACTACGATTTACTCTCTCGACTTGTCCATTCGGTTGAGGCGAACCCGTAGCTATCCTAACATCCAGTCTTTCAACAAAAGTTCTGAACTCGTTAGAAGTAAATGCCGTACCGCGGTCGGGCACCACTACCTCTGGCCTACTATATGAATTAAAATATGACCTTAAACAGTTCAAAACCTCTGAAGTTCCCGTACAGCGACCACAAGAAACACAAACTTCTTCTTTGAATTCCTTAAGTGAACTGGACCAAAATGGTCTATATGCACAGTATTGAATGGCTCATCCCCTTTCGGTATGTTGTGCAGAAATTCCTCGTGTTTTTCGACGAATAAACGATACATTTTAAGCAGTTTTCATTACAGTCCTTTGTTTGTTGCTTCATCTTCGGAAACCAATACGTTTTCATTAATGCATTTACGAGTAAGACCCCATGTGTCCCATTTCATCATGGAATTTATTCATCATGCTTCGTTCCATACTTCTCGGTATATAGAAAAGTATGTTCTGTCCCACCTTTCTATACACTTAGCCATTTCTCATCTCAAAAAGCCACTTTCTTTTGTTTCCAACATATTTCTTATTTTGCCAATACTTTCATCTTTGTTTCAATACCGTTGACATTCGACTGAGTGCATCTACGTGTTGCATTCTACACCCACTTCGATCTTCCAACTTTTTTTTTTTTAATAATATGCGCGCGATCGAGTTTTGCTATTACCCTTAAGTGTCCGGGGTCAAGACACAGCACGGGCCGAAGGTATAGAGGGAGAAAGGGAGAGGAGGCACCTGTGCACATTGGTCCTAAATATCTGCGGGTTGTAGTCTGTGGGAAATATAGGGCTGGGAAGAGCATTCCAAATTCGCGTAGTACGGCTGAAGAACGAGTTTCTAAATTTAACTGTGGGTCCGAAAGTAGGCTTAAGGGTAAACTGATGAGCATTCCTGGCGAGACGAGTATTGCGGGTGAATTCATGGAGAGGAGGAATGCAGTTGGCTAGCTCACTTGAGCATCGTTTGTTGAAATAGCGATAAAATACGGACAAAGAAGAAACGGTGCGTCGATGTTCGAGCGAGTCTAATGACTTTGCGACATTGTTGTCTCCTATAAGTTTTATCGCTCGCTATTGGATTCTATCTAGTAGGTGCAGGGGGGTCTTTGGGGCACCAGACCAGATATGAGCGTTGTACTCAAGCTTGGGGCGGATATACTTATATATAAAAGCCAAATCAGAGGGGGTGAAATATTTCTTGCATCGATTAAGGAAACCTATACATTTGGCAGCATTTTGAAGGCAGCAGGATTAGAAGTAGCAGACAAGAGATCATTAATAAAAATGAGAAAGAGTGTCGGAGACAGAACAGAGCCTTGGGGTACACCAGCATTTATTTGGTGGATATCAGACTTGAACCCACCCAAAACAACTTGAATTGAACGGTTCGAAAGGTAATTTCTAATCCATAGAAGAAGAGATTCATCGATACCATATGCACGCATTTTCGACAAAAGAACTTGATGCCAAACTCTGTCAAATGCCTTAGAAATATCAAGTGTAACGATCTTGTTTTCGCCTGCATTATGCAAAGATTTGTTCCACTTTTCGGTGAGATAAAATATCAGATCACCAGTTGACCTGACCATGCTGACGGTTTATCAGCGTTTCCATGACCTTGGAAAGAAGGGACGTAAGTGCTATGGGTCGATACGAGGTGGGTGACGAAGATTCGCCCTTTTTAAGGACGGGCTGGAAAAATGCTGTTTTCCATCTGCTCGGAAAGAGACCTAAAGAGTAGGATAGATGAAAAAGCGTACGCAATGGTTTTGCCAGCGCAGAAGAACACCTCTTCAGAAGTATAGGGGGAATACCATCCGGGCCAGCAGATTTGTGCACGTCGAGATCTTTAAGTACTCTTGCAACTGCACGAGTGCAGAAGTGGATTTGTCCCATGTTGAAATCAACGCTCTCAAGTACAGATGGAGACATATTGGAATCTGGCAGTGTTGAGCTGGCTGCAAAATGCACCGCAAGCAGATTGACTTTGTCTAAAGAGCTGACAGCTGGAATGTCATTGTAAATGAGCGTGGGAATTGAAGACGAGGTAGAATTCCTTATGTTTTTTACAAATGACCAAACGTTTTTGCTACCTTTGGGACATTGTAGCACTTTTTGCCTCAACTTTTGATCATAAGAGAATTTCACACGTTTGAAACGTTGCATTGCAGTCACTTCTGGCCCGATCAAACATATTTCGGTTTTCCTCAGTAGGGTTGGCTTTGTATGCCCGGAAATGCAACTCTTTCAACCTCTTTACAGCTCGAGTCATACCATGCATTTTCTTTGGGCTTGATACTCTTCACTCTATGCGGAATGAAGGATCTCATGCTCAGCAGAAGAATGTTTGTCATCATATCAGCAGCGGCATCCACGTCACTATCGAGGAAGCATAGTGACCAGTTAAAATTCCTAAAGAAATTGTTGAGTCCGCTCCAATCGGCTTTCTCGTACAGCCAATACTGTTCTTTTAGGAATTTGTTCTCGAACTGTGTGTGGTGATAACGAGAAATTATCTGATATGACACCATGGTCAGACGAACCTAGAGGCGACAGTCTGTCAACAGAATATTTATCAGGGTGAGAGGTGAGAAACAGGTCCAGAGTGTTGGCGGAATGATCTGCGATGTCAGGTATTCGTGTGGGCTCATTTAGTAGGTGAGTCAGATTGTTTAGCCCAGCAAAGATTTCGACATACCTTCCTTCGGGTGTTGACTGGCCTGATTAGAATTGTGTACATTGAAATCAACCGCAATGGCAATTTCAGTACGAGGATACAGTTATACAATTCTTGAGATGGAATCGGATAGCGCAACAAATTCGTTAAAAGTTGAATTGCTATCCAAGTTTGGACTTCTGTAAATAAAGCAGTAGTGGATTAAATGCTTACGGACATGGAGTTTGACCCACAGAAAATTAAATTTCTGATTGGAACAGTGGCCATATTGTGGTTGAAGTTGGTAAGCTACATCACTACGCACGTAGATGTCGAGACCGCGGTGAAACAATAAATGCGGCACCAAGCTTTATCCGGGCAGGGTCAAATCCGCCAAGACAGCTGGTCTATATAAAAACAAGTGGACATATAGAGCGAAGAGATTCACTCTTAGCCCACGAACATTTCACACATCAACCCTAAAGTTTTTCATAGAAAACAAGACGGAGATATAAAATTACCAAACTCCGACTGCATGTGGTAAAGCAGAATTGAGAAGTGTAAATTCCGTAATACCTTCCCAACAACAATCGATGTAGGTGTTATGCCCATAGTTGGATTGGAGTTGGTCCCCCAAAAAATTCACACTTCTAAAATCTGCTGCGTCAGATGCTACGCACTCTCAGTCATTGCATCAACCCGCTTGATGAAATCAAACGAGAGTTGCGACCGAGAATGCGCAGCAGTGGCTTGTGAAGGAAAGGGGTGAGAGGGAGCGTACCGAACGCACTCGACACAGAAACAGTTCACACAAACACTTGTTTTTTGTTTTGTTCGGCACTCGTGAGGCTTTTGTGGGTGGAGGGACCGCGAGGTCTTTTTTTTGTTCTTAAGCACACGCGTAACGCACCGACGGCGACAAGTGCACGCGTCGAAGGATGTCACAGAACTGTGTAATCGTAATTTTGCAAATCGAGCGCCCTTCGAGTAATTCTGGGATTTGTCTTTGTTTTGTTAAGGGTTAATGCTAAGGAATTACAATCTGTGATAATTTTAAATCTTGCTCCTTGTAAATATATTCTGAATTTCCTGAGTGCGTATATTACAGGCAAGTTTCCCGTTTAAAGCTGTGATACTTTGATTCTTGTTCAGTGGTTCGCTTTGCGTCAGGATAGCACCATAGCCGGATCGAAAATAGCTAGTATAGGCGATTCTACCAACTTTTGTTTTAGATTCTCAAAACAATTCATTTCATCTATGCCAAATCTAAACTTAACATCCTTTCGAATGAAACTATAAAGTGGGTCAACTAAAACACAGAATCCCTTAATGAACCTCTTAAAATATGAACAGATCCCCAAGAAACTATGAACACGTTTTACTTTTTTGGGATTTGGAAAATTCAGTACACTTTCAATAACTTGTTTGTTAGGCTTAATACCTTCTTCCGAAATTGTATACCCTAAGTATTGTATTTCGGATTGCAAAAAATGGCATTTGTCAGATCTTAGCTCCAATTTGTTATTAACTAATCTTACAAACAACTTCTTTTAATATATCTAAGTGCTCTTCTACAGTTCTTGTGGCAATAATAATATCGTTTAAGTAAAGTGCTATTTTTCCTGCACAAGAGATCATCAAACAACTCGCTAATAAAACGTTGGAACGTTCACGGAGCGTTCCTTAGACCAAAAGGCATTTTCATAAATTCAAACTGACCTAATGGAGTCACAAATGAAGTGTACTATACTTTATAGATTCATCACTCATATGCACGTGGTAAAAAGTAACGAAAAAATAGTCTTATTAGCCAACCTGTCGAGAAGATCGGCAATAAGTGGTATAGGGGCTTTTAAAAAATAAGGCTGCCGGTGTCAATTAGTGTTCCTAACAATGTTTTATGAATGAGTTTATCTTTCTTAAAAACATAATATACATTTCTTACATACTCGTCCGGGTATTCTTCATTATTGATATGATGGATTTGTGACCGCTTCCTCTGAGGACACGTTGATACATAATGCCCCATAGTTGCACATATGTGGCATGCACCTACTTCCCGTTTTGGCTTCCGGCACTCACATGAAATATGTCCAAAAGAATTGCAATTAAAACACCTGAATGTCTTATATGGACCATCAGTTCCCGATACTTGACGAGATGATATTATTGTTGGCTTTTTTGAGATTAACTTTTTTAAATGCTTCCAATAAGTGATGCCTATCACCCAGGGTTCCAGGGCCAGGGAGATATCATCTCTGACGGTGTTGATTCGGAGAACAAGAGCGGTCGAGGCCACGGTGGAGTGGTGGAGATTAATCTGTGTTACCCGGAGCATGGCTGTCGGGTAACGTGTCCGTCTCTTTTGCAGACACTATCTCCACCACTGTTTGTGTTGGCCTCATCGTCGGTGTCAGATTCTAGAAGAGAGTCCTCCTGGCTATTGGGCGGGGTGCTGGTTAGCTCGAGGTCAGAAAGGCCGATAGAATCAGTATCATGACCAGGGCTACCTTGGATGGGGGCTAGTGCCTCCATGTCAGAACCCTCCTCCTCTACCTCCATCGGTACCAAGTTAGTTTCCTCCTCTACTACCGCCTCGACTACAGCCCCCTCTATAGAGCGTACAGTAGAGGGTAGAGGCTCGCTTGTAGCAGAACGGTCTTTCTCCTCCTCGTCTACCGCCGTCAGTGTATTACCGACAGATAGAGCAGTCGAGGTGGAGGGAGGCTGTTCCGCTTTCGCAGTTTCCTCCCCTTCCTTTTTATAAACCTTTAGGGTAATCGTCTCAAAGCCATAGCGGATGACACCCTCCGATTTGTCGAGAGGGTCCAGTGACTCTTTGTTTACAACAATCACTGCAGCTCTGGTTTCTCCCTTCAATTCCTCCCTTTTTGCGACCTTCCAGTGGTGTGTGGGAAGGTTTGGATTGCAGAGTTGGATGAATTTCAGAATAGTGGCGGGATCCGAGGTGCTCCGCGGAAGGTAAGTGCGGGTCCTTGGTCTACTGGGCATCCCTCGTTACGACTTCAAGCCGCGCACCCTTCCACACCTCTCCCAGTCTGCTTATGGCTGCTTTGAAGAGGTCAGCCGATCTTCGGCATGTGAAAGTTACAAGCTTTATGTGACCCTGGTGCTATCCTCCGTCGCACTCTACAGGTGCAAGGCCTCCGCTTTCCAGCACCAGGTTCAGATAGATGTCGTTAATTGCCGACTCCACCTTCTTGCAATTCAATGGAGAGAGGAGGAGGCAGCTCCGCGGGCAGAGGTTGCAGGTTCCGTGCAGGAACTCTCAGTGGGAGTTACCGTGCAGGTTGTGGCTCAACGCGGCTTTTGACAGTCTTTACGGTTTGGGCCGCCTTATCCGTCAGCAGTTCAGGAGCCGTTCCTGGAAGAGGATGGAAGAGGAGCACCGGTCTCTTTTTTGTGTTTTTTGGAATGTTTGTTCATGTTGAGTCCCACGAGTAGCGGAGAAATGAAAGGTCAGGGTGTGCAGAGATCTGCATTACACAGCTAAGCCAGGATTAATCTGGGAGTTTGCCAGGTCTCCCAGAAACTCCGTTCGCGACTGAGTTATTTTCTCAAATGGGCCCCCAGCCAAGTTGTGTGCTATTTAGTGTGCTTAAAGATACATTTTTTCAATTAAAAGTATAACTCGAGTAAGTCCTAGCAGTTAATACTTCTTTTCACAAAGGTCAAAATTAACCTCAATTAATGAAATGATCAATTTAATTTTGAAAAAAGGCGACCTACAAATACAAGTGGCATGACTGCGGAGAATATATCGGGCATCAGTGTAGAGACATTGAGAGAGATTCTGGACGGAAAGAACAAAGAGCTCACGAAAGAGATTGTGTCGAAGTCGGACTTTCAGCTGCTGTATTGCGAACTAACAGGGCTGAAAGCAAACTTAAACCAGATTTCCGAAAAAGTTATGCACCTAGAAGCTCGTAACAAACTCCTTGTGGCACAGGTCGACAAACTTATGCAGAAAAGCACCGAAGCCAACGTCGTCGTACACCTTCCGGTTATTAAGAAACACAAAAATCAGAATACACAAAGGTACACCGCATAATGTACGCCAGCGACAGGCCAAGTTAATACCCCTAATGAAATTTCTTAGCACAAAACAACCGAAAATTAATATTAAACTTCGAGGCGACAAACTATTGTCGGAGGGACTACAGTATGGCAACGAGGATGGCACGAAGAAATTAAAAGATTTGTGTGGTGAAATCCTGGCATATTTATTAAATCCGATGAATGGGGTACAAAATAAAAACAATGTGTAAAAACTTTGAAACAATGTCAAATAAACAAGCACCCACTAATCGTGCAACAATAAACAAAACAGCCGCTGTACAAGACGTACAATTTAGGGATACCCGTCTGCCTGAGCAACGTCAAATTACATGAATTATATGAACAGTTAAAAGAACACTTTGAATCACTTCTAAATGCAGCGCAAATCTCACCACCTTTCCAGTATGCAGCCCCTATGTACGTTGACGAATTTCTAGATACGGCTTTGACCGAAGCTGAAATAAAAAAGGTCATAGGTCAATTTTTAAAAATTGCACGCCTGAATTCCTTTCAGCGCTTACTCAGGAATTTAACCGAATATTTGAAACTGCTGATGTTCCACAATGTTTCCGAAACTCGAAAATCTTTCCCTTGCTCAAAAAAGTAGACTACAACAATCCAGCTAATTACCGTGGCATATCATTTTTAAGTACATCAACCAAGTTGTTTGCTGGTGTCCTATTTAATAGAATTACTCAGTGGGTTGACAACAAGAAGATCCTACGCGAATTCCACGCTGGTTTCTGGCATAACTGTTCAACTATAGATCAAATATTCGTACTTGTACATAGCGGAAATATACAAGAGAAAAAGATAATTTTAGCTAAAATACCAGCTCTCATGTTACTAATGACATTGTTTTCCTCGCAGACTCGGTGGACACAATGCAATTAATGATAAACAGGCTCGACGAATACTGCAAAACTTCAAATCTGACAGTCAACCTATCAAAGTCTAAGATGATGATATTCAGGGATGGTGGAGGTAGATACTCCCGCAATGAAAAGTGGAAGTTTCAGGGTGACCTTATAGAAATTGTTCGGGAATACAAGTATCTTGGTGTCTTGATTACGCCTAATTTAAATATGAATAAGCACCTGGAAACCAAATTAACTGAAGAGAAAAGAGCTATTTGTTCCGTCTGAGGTAGTTGTATCAACAATAAAAACATCAGCCACTTCTCGAAACAGAAAATATTTCGTACCACTGCAGTGTCCATCCTCTTTTACGCTGCACAAGTATGGGGATATCGTTCATTTGAAGCAGTTGAAAAATGTCTACCCTATTTCATCAAGCGAGTTTTTAAATTACCAAGTGGCTCACCTAACATGCTTCACCTGGAAACTGAAGTAGCGCCTCTACTTTTGGAAACCCTGAAACTCCACTTCGACTGTGTGGTAATAGTCATGGGAATGAATCAAGAAAGGATTCCGAATATAGTGCTTACTCAAATGCTGGTTGACGGTGGAAAATGTGTCAATGTGATTGGCAATGTGATTTTAATCTCCGAGTTGCCCCAGACGAACAGCAGATTCATCTAAGGCATAAGTTCTACACACTGTTGGAGAAAACAAGACATAGGATTTTCAACCAATTTGTAAATGAAGCCAAGTCGTCGCAATACAGGACATATTACAGCAAATTGAACCACAATTTACAAGACAGAACGTATTTCATGGCAAGTTTCACAACTGATATGATAAGCAACATCTTTAAAATAAGAGGGGAACTGATAAGTTTAAACTTTATACCGCATCGCCCAGGACTCCCTTTGTAGAGCGCATGTGTGTAGAGCTGTCCTCGTATGCATCGTCATCATCATTACTTTTATTACTCTTATTTACAGCTGCGTCTTTGGCTGCGTGTTGTATCTTCTTTTATTTTTTTTTTTTTACACAACCTTTCACTAGAGTGGTTATTCATCGACTGACCTACCTATCGGCAAACCAAGAATGATGTATTACAGAGCATATTATTTCCTTCTCAAGGAAGTAGACTTTGGTATATAATTTCTACTATTGTATAATCTACAATTCGAAATTGGTCCCTATGTTACTATATTTAAGTCCTTACTTAGGTTGGTGTATGATGGTTCATCATGGATAAGTACAGGATTATTCTATTATATTACTGATCCAACCGTAAAACCACAGTCCACAGTGGTACATTCATCAATTGGTATTAGAATACAATATGAATTAAAGCAGGACATGAGGATATGATTGCAAGCTTGTTGCAAGAAGCTAATAGTTCCTAAGTCGCTCGACTCGATTCGAATACAATTTTGTTCTTTTTAGATCAGGTGTTGGTGCCTCAGTGAAAATGTTGTGAAGTAACTGATGCAAATAAGGTTACAAGGTGTGGTGGTGTTGATGGAAAACTCATCGAAGTCGTAGAGTATAGTTTGGATCGTTGTAGGGAATTAGTTACTCAAGGAGCTAATGTAACCAGTTCTCCGAGTTTCATCGATATATTCCACAATTACTAAACAAAATTCATTAACAAATGTGGCAGAATTCAGTGGAAAAATCAATGATTTAAAAAAGGAGATGTAAGTCCATGCTTATTTTTATAAGCACAATAACAATTGCAACCATTTTTAGTGGAAGCTTAAAGCGGGTGCGATTTACATGCTCAATGGATCAAGTGCAACACCTTGAAGATGTATTTAAACGAGGCAATGGGGACTATTTGCTCGTCTTCAACGATTTTTTTAAAAAAATACAATGAAAACCTTATCCCTTATTCATCAATTTTATTCAATGCATTATGATAAATAACACATTACACATTTAACACTTTAGAAAATACAAATGAAGTATTAAAATATTATTTCACTATAAAGTAACCCGGTTGTGTTGATCGGTATGAATGCTTCTCACTACTTGTTCAAAATAATTTAAATCAACTCCAATCAGGCTAAAAATTGTTACAACATTTTAATAATTCAATTAAGAATATACTAAAACAACTTTTTCTTCCGGACACATTTTCAAAACGCTATTATTCTTAACAAAAAGACAAACATTAGTTTCATATATTGCAATTCGTGTGGAAATTACATAGAACTGTCAAATCGGGTGTCGCCTGTGACGTAGGTTGTGCAGAACGAACGAAATTTTAACTTCTTATTGCGTAATCTTCTATCTCTCATTCCTGTCGGCAAACACTTTTGTCATTATGTTTTGTTCCTTTTTCTTTGTCTACCAAAAAAAAAAGTGTTGCCACAATATGTAGGAGATTCGCAACCATATTTATTAAGAAACTGTAATGATTTCAGACTTCCACAGTATAGAGATAATATAACACAAAATAGTATAATTTAAATCAATAAAAAATGAAACGAATTTTCAATCATTTAAACGTAATGTTCTAATCAATCATGTCAAATGTAAATTCCCACATAGCTGAAGAAACAGAACGTACAGATAAGAAATAATATTTATATGTATCCTAGGCTAAGTTCAATGTTGTTATATTATATCACAATATGAAATTTCAATAGCAGAGTTCTGCTAAATAAATAAAATAATAATAATAATAGTGAGAATGGAATTCAGCGTCAATTCTCATCGCTGTAGCAATGCGTTAACCCAAATTTCATTTGTATATTATACAAGTGAACGTGCTTGTATACACCTTGAACTCTAGAGGCTGAACATCATTTATTAACAAAAGAAAGAGTAATGGCCCCATATGGCTACCTTGTGGAACGCCCGATGTAACTTTTATTACTCGAGATCTAAAACTATCGATTATTAGCAATTGCTTCCTATCCTTTAAGAATTGGAAAACCACTCAAACATTGACGAATGGAATCCCAAAGACTTTAGCTTGTTTAAGAGCAAAGTTTGATGTACTTTATCGAATGCTTTCGAGAAATCGGTGTAAAGTACATCAACTTGTAATTGATTTTCTAAATTTGTATAAATGTAATTTGAAAATAATGACAAATTAGTTGTACATGACCTGCCCTGCATAAAGCCATGCAATTATTAGAAATAATTTCTTTTACCATGAAATATAATTTTTCTTTTACAATACTTTCAAATAACTTTGGTATCGATGAAAGCTTGGATATTGGTCTATAGTTTTCTACTTTTTGCCTTAAACCGCTTTTATATATAGGCGTCAGAAAAGAATATTTCCATTCATTAAATTAATTCTTAGTGGACGATAAAGCGAATTCCAACTTTTTTTTTAAAATACCAGCCGGGACCCCATCAGGGCTTGGGCTGTAATTTACTTTAAGATTAGTTAAGGCATTTATTACATCCTGATCCGTAAATTCCAATACACCTATATCCGGAACCTCGGGTATATTAGAGTAATGGTTCATCGTTGTCTGGACCGGAGACCCATTATAGACAGACTCAAAAAAGTTGGCAAATAGGTCACAGGTTTCATCCAAGTTTGTTGAAGTTACGTTACCAAATTCCATTATCTTGGGCAAGCCCAAGGAATTTCTTTTTGAATTAACGTAATTCCAAAATGATGCACCATTGCTCTTTACCGAAGTTTTCTACAGACAAGATGTACTGTTTATATAAAAATATATTCAAGAACTCATATTCTTTCCTGAATCTCAAAAACCGTTCACGATTTAAACTCGTTTTATTTGAAACATAGTTTGAATATGTTTTCCGTTTAACATTTCGTAGATTTTATAAAGCTTTTGCTGGTCCATGGAATTCTAAATCGATTACTATGACGCGTTTTAGGAACAAATGACTCTAAACCAGAATTAATTTTATTCATAAATATATCATAGTTACCTTTCAAATTGGGGGAATCCAACAAGTCATCCCAATTGAATTGATTTAGGTATTCATTCAGTGCAACAAAATTGGTCTTAGCGAATTTACAAGTTAAGCCGGTACTGTTATTACTACAATTTCCGTAACAAAAAAATTTAAAATCCAAAAGTAAGGCCTTGTGATGAATTTTATTCGAATCAATCACATTCAAGGCTTCTGATATTATAAAGTTTACTTCATTGATTAAAAATACTAAATCTAAAATTCGATCTAAGCTATTTCGAATATTGTTTACTTGAAATAAGCTCAAAGATAAAATACCATCTATTATCAAGCGCTCCCATTCCTGAATATTATTAAATGGGATTAAATTATCATCACCATCAACGTTCCTCCAAGTAACGTCACCAATATTAAAGTCCCCCAATATACAAGGTAATTGATTGGCTTCAAGACGAGTAACGACACTACTAATGTTATCAATGTGTTTTTGATACACATTGGCAACACTTTTTGGTGGAACGTAGGAGACGAAAATAAACATCTGACAACGGACGTCATCAACAAAATCAATAGACACACACATCTGCTCTACATCAATTGCTTGATGCACCAACATAACTTGCCGGCTGAGTAGAGTAGATGAGAGAGCTATTAAAACTTCCCCACCTCTCTCCTCACTAGATCTGCAGCGATCATTCCGGTAAACCACATATGAGTGATCAAACATTTCTGCAGAACAGATGTGCGGGTATAACCAAGTCTCTGTTAAAACAACAATATCATATTGGTGGTCAGAGAGAGAAATCTTTTAATTTCGTTCTCATACCACCAACATTTTGATAATACAGATAATACAGTTTTAAGGTGGCTTGCCGTCGCAGCTGATCAATGTTTATGTTTTGATCTTTGCGACGGGCAAGGCAACTCCGTTTTTTTTTAAAGAATTTTTTTATTTTAATTCCCGACGGCCAATTTGACGGATCTAATGCGCGGGCGTATGCACTTTCGGGCAAAGTTATTTTGAAGTTAATAAAGTTTAATTTGTTTAAGTCCGCTGTTGACTTAACAAGCTTAATACATTTAATGTCACCGTCCGGCGAGTTCAACTTGAATGAAATGTAATTCTTCACAGCAGTTTTCGTAGTGTTAACATGAAAACCAGCTGCGTGAATCTCTTTCGTGGGAGTCGCGACAAGATCGGAAACAGACGCGTTGCCTACGATTTGTTTATGTTTTTTTCGCGTTTAGATTTTTTTCGAGGTTTTTTCAGCAAAACCTATTTCCATTTTTCCGCGTTTTCACTAATTCCCGATGTTGGGGCAACGGGTGATTCAACTGAGCCGTCCGTTACCAATGGCGTTTCACTGGCATTCGTGATCTGTAAAGAATTACGCTTCATTTCACGAATTTGCTCAATTCCTTTGTCATAGAAGTGAGCTTATTGCAGATTTTGCACTTATAGCATACACTGTCTGTTGATTTAATGAGCTGGAGGGCTGTCGCACACAATTCAACACACTTAGTGCGAAACTTTCTGCAGCAAAATCCTCCGCAACTAATAAATTCTGCAGACAGAATGCCAGTATTACATTCACCGCAATTATCCACCATTTTCGAGTAATTTAATTAATTTATTAATATTAAAAATAAAAGCACAAATGTTTCGACGAGAACGATCTAAACCGCTTGACAGGTCAAATGACACTACTATCAGAGGAAGAAAATCACTAGAACCATCTTATATTCTCAGATTCATAAAGGAAACTGGCTTAGAGAGAATATTCTAGAACAAATCTCTTCCACCTTTGCATAGCAAGAGTTCATAACACTCAAGAACTCTGTAAAGAAATGTATGTGAGGGGAACTCGTAAGAGAGTAAGGTTATAAAAAGGGGACACAATAGACCTATATGTCGCGGTGCAAATTTAGTGAATAACTTTAACCAGATCTAAGTTTTTTGTTTGTTGAACTACAGATGCATGGCAGTAACAACTCGGAATAGTTATCAGTTTGGTGTTTTATCCATGGTAGGTTTAGTTTTAGTTAAATATATCCATCCTATCAGATTACGACCATTATATTTGTATATACATAGTTTTGGTTCGACGTGTTTTCTAGTTTGATAATAATATTAATGAAAACAAGAAGTCAAGATGTGTCTTACTATCATTGTGTATAGACGTACACTACCCGTGGTTTGAGAATCAAGTTTAGCTCCATTTAGTTGGACAGATAAACTGAAGAATGTTTCTCTTCCAAGAGACGTTCAGTCCTTGGGTTTGCTCCCAGTCAAGAGTTCATTTGCATTGCTTTTGCTACTGCTTATGCTTCTGAAAAAATTTCATAATTAGTCATTTTGCTTTGCTGTTGTCACTGACCGTTGAACTGTCCACAAGTGTTTCGGCTTATTAGAAATATTCAGAAAAACGAAAGGAAAGTGAAGTAGTGCAGTTAATACTGGGATCCGCAGAAAGAGCGCAGCCGGGTACATAGAGCGTTCAACCTTAAGTCGTTCACAGACCTCCACCCAGTGCAGACGTGTTTCGACTTAGTGCGGAAATATTAATTTATCAAGTGCGGAAACTATCGCCGAAGTAAAATAAGAATCGGTAGCTTCACGGTAGAGTGATCGCCGGTGACTTCGTGGTGCCGGGTTCTAATCCCGAAGAAAAATTGAAATCTTTTTTTTTTAATTAAACAAATAAAGACACTAAGTGTGAATCAGTGCAATGGAGCCAGCTGAGCGACCCGAGCTCCGAAAATCGGGTGATGTTGTACCGGTGGCTGGGACATCAGACCACCAGTCAGCACATGAAGAGGCGAGGAAGAAAAGGAGGAAGAAGCTTCAGCCACAGCCAAACCTGGTGAAGCGCCGTTCCAGCCTTGGATCAGCCGATGCGAAAATTGCGGCAATAGCCGCAAATACAACAGCAGCAGCAACAACAACAACAACTGTAGCCACAACTACAGCAGCAGCAGCCAGAATGCAGCAACAGATAGTCGACGACGTTGAATACGAGTCGACAGAAGGCGAGGGGAGATTCTCCTACAGTGGTAGAGAGAACCCCTTCAATGATGTAACGTCGTCCGAATCCGAGGATGAAGAGGAAGAGGACCGGGAGCAACTAATAAAGAGCCAAAGGGAGAGGGAGGAGCTGGATGCCCACATCAAAGCCCTCCAAATCAAATTAAGGGTCAGGAGAGCGGCCAAAGAGGCTGCTCAACACAAACAGCAGCCCAAAGAGCAGCAACAACAAGAACAGTCCCATCAGTTGCCAAAGGGACAACGATCAACAGCTGCCAAGAAGCAACAGCAGCAGCAACAACAACTACATCAGCCAAAGCAGCAACAACAACAACAGAAACAGCAGCAGCAGAAGAAGCAGCCGCAGAAGCAGAAGCAGCAACAACAACAACAGCGGAAGCAACAACAGCAGCAGCCAGTGAAAAAAGAGAGATGCCCTCCAATCAACGTCTTCGGACTGGAGACGAAGGACGTCGACACCTTATGTAAGTTGGTCACCAAAGAGTCATATTATATAAGGTATAAGGGTCCATTAAGAGTATCTGTCCATTGCTTATCAATGGCAGACTACCATGTAGTTAAAGACAGGCTGGCGGTGTCGGAGGCCGAGTTTTTTTCTTACACCCCAAAAGGGGAAAAAATGCAGACCATGCTCCTTAAGGACGTGGATCCTGATACCGATCCGGAGGAGATCCTCGCTAAGCTGCGCCAAGTGCAGAGCGGCGATGTCCAGGTCGTTGGGGTTAAGCCCTTCATCACTGCGGTTTCGAAAAGGGAGAACAGGAAACTTCCGTTCTTCCTAGTCCAGGTCACCCCAGACAGCAAATTAGATAGTCTAAAACGAATACATCGTCTAGGCTCTACTGATGTCAAATGGGATACATTAAACAAGACAAAGCACACACTCCAGTGTGCTCGTTGTCAGAGGTTTGGGCATGCCGCGGCGAATTTCAACATGCAGTCTCGCTGCGTCAAATGCGCAGGAACCCACAATCGAGGGGAATGTCCCTTAGGGACGGAGAAAGTTGAGGATAGGAGCAAACTGAAGTGTGTACTCTGTAAGACCAGCGGGCACCCTGCCAACTATCGGGGATGCCCTAAGGTCCAAGAGATCAGGAAAATAATAGAGGCCAAAAGGAAAGGAAAAATGGTAGAAGCGAGGCCAGTGCACCGTGCTCCAGCTACCACTGTTACTCCGGCAGACTCCTATGCCCAAATGACATCGGGTAGGCGACCGGTTCAACAGACAGTGCCGAAGGTGGCCCCGGTCCCAGTGGCCAGGCAACCTGAAGCCGATCTGGATCTGAAGACGGTCCTGCTCTCCATCCAGGGGCAGATCGCTCAGATTCAAAAGCAGTTCCTTGAGCAAGCAGCGCGAGTAGACCTCATCTACTCGACGCTGTTCGGAGAGCCAAACGCAACATCGGTTTAATGGCTGCGCAGGCAGCCCGTAACCTTAAAATCCTAGCAGTGAATGTGAATTCATTGATCAGGCCTGAACGTCAACTAAACTTCGGTAACTTGTTGCAAATCCATAATCCTGACGTGTTGATGGTTAGCGAAACTAGGCTAAACCAGACGCATACCCTCAGGTACAAGAACTATCATATCATTCGAAGAGACCGAGCCTACCTAGCTGGTGGGGTCGCTCTCTTAATCAGAAAAGGCCTTTGTCAGAAGGTCGTGTATAGCGGAGAAGTGCGAAAATTCCAGGCGATAGAAGCGTGTATCGCACGCATCCCCTTTCGGGGTGGTAAGCGTTTATAAGTGATCGCGATCTATGCGTCTGACAAGGCACGTATCAATCCCCATTTCATTTCAGAGTTCGATACTCTATTTACTAGCCTTCGACTGAGCTCGGAAGAGAACTACTATGTCACAGCCGGGGATTTGAACTCGAGGCATATGGATTGGGGCAACGTGGTGCATAACGCCAGGGGGACCTCATTGTATAACGGGTTGGTAGAGCACAATATTGAGTTCAAGCTTGATTTGCTTGCAACCGATAGGCCATCCTTTCCCAGAAGCGGGTCCTATCTGGATCTGATGCTGATAGACAAACGACTGACTATACTGGACATGGAAAGACTCACACGGAACTGTTTAACTGCGGTTGAGTACGAGAGTGACCACTGCGGGCTCTTCGCGGCTATTCAGCTCCCGAACGAGGTGCAAGAACTGGAGGAAGATGTCCAGAGGCACCCTTATAATTACAATAAGGCCCACTGGCTACGTTTCTCCAGGGCTTTATCCACAGAACTACGTTCGAGTGGGATCAATCCTCCGACAAACAGAAACCTGACGAACGAAGAGGTTGACAGGTACCTCATACAAATGGACGACGTAATAAAACGAACCATGGAGAAAACCATTCCGAAGGTAGTACAAATCGATGACAGCGATGTTTATCGAAATGCTACCATCGATGCACTTCACGTGCACAAAAGTAGACTGCTGTCAAGACTCAAACTCTTGCACAGACGGTTTACAGATCGAAAGACCGAATCACGATTTGGAGAACAGAGCCTTGCTAAACCACTTCTATCTCCGCAACGAGATAAGTCAATGGCGATCCGAGAATCCAGGTTTCACCAGGTTCAGTGACGATAATATGGCACATAGTGCCGTCGCCTACTATGTAAATCACATCTTGATTTCCCAAGAAGATCTTCAGGGTATCTTCAACTTGCTGAAAAAGAAAAAGTCAGTGGGAATCGATGGAATACCGAATATTGTGCTTCGCCATCTTTATTGCGGTCCAAATTTACACAACACTGTTCAACAACGCGCTGAGTAATGCACATTACCCCGCGCATTGGAAAACAGCTGTAGTGCAACCGATCCCTAAACGGAACAAAGACAAATCCATCCCGACAAATCTCCGGTCGATCAGTTTTCTTCCCTGCATAAGCAAGGTTTTTGAAAAGATAGTCATAGGAGTTCTGAAACAATGGGCTGATGAAAATAAAATCATACCGGACAACCAGTTCGGATTTAGGGCGGGGCATGATACCATACATGCCGCGTCAAAGCTGGTATCCGACATTCAATGGAATAAAAGCAAAAATCAGTGCACGGGTGCCTGTCTGATTGACTTGGAGAAGGCGTTCGACACCGTTTGGTTGGAGGGTCTCTTCCTCAAGCTGGTCAGGCTCGGCATAAGTAAATCATTGCTATATACGATCTATGCCATGATAACAGGTAGAAAGTTCGTCGTGAAAAGTAACGGCGTAACTTCTACCACGGTCTTTGACATTAAAAATGGTCTACAACAGGGGGCGGTTGGTTCGCCGATCTTGTTCTCAATATTCACTGCGGATCTTATAGGTTCCATGCCGCACTTAATTGCGTACGCCGACGATCTAGTAGCGTACAGATCAGGTCCGAAGGTCGAAGTAATAAATATCTTGTTGCAGTGTGACTTCGAAAAAATTCAGCGATTTTGCGACGACTGGAAGTTGATTATCAACTTCCTGAAGTATGAAACTACCCTTTTCAGGACCCCGTTGTACACGGCACCGCGGGATACGCGCCAAAACTGGCGCAAGTTCGGCATAGTTGACCCGCAAGCACGGCGGTTAGCTGTGAAAAGTGTAGTTAGATATCTCGGCATTTGGCTGGATCAATATCTGTATTTTGACAAACATATAGATATTGCTCTGACGAAAGCCAGAAAAGCCTTTGCTGCGGCAAGGAGGTTGTTTTACAGCAGCCAACTTGATACCAGGGTGAAGGTAATCTGCTACATGGCCCTCATCCGGCCAATTATGGCGTACGGTTGTCCCCTGTGGTTCAACGTGAGTCCTTCCCAGATGGAAAAGATGAGGTTGTTCGAGAGACAGTGTCTTAGGAGCTGTCTCCGTTTGTATCGTACACCCGACAAACTTGAACAGGATAGATAATTTTATTATTAAGCTGATCCGAAGGCACATTGCACGGGCTATGACTTCTTCCAACAGTCTGATCTTTGGGGCTTATTACCCCAATATCATGTACCATGAAAGGGTGCGCCTTAACGGCTTTATTCCTCCCGAAGCATTCCTTTATTTAGACACGATTGGCCTAATACAGGATACAGACGGATGCCCTGTTATCTTCCATGCCGTACGCCGAACAGTGGACAGGCGACTCCAATACGAACCGGATGTCGCTCGCACCCACGAGGATCTTCTTCGGTTCAGTAGAGCGATCCCCGCTCGTGACAGGAAAGAGTCTGCCAAAGAACGGCTATTTTACTGGTGGTTACATCAAAACCAGTCTCCGCCACCGCTGGCTTTTCTAGATGACCAGATGGTGGCCAACTTACATAGGTTTAAGGCAGCTATTAAGAAAAAAAAAAAAAAAAAAAAAAACCAAAAACATTAAAAAACAAAAAATCCAAAAAAATTAAAAAACAAAAAATTTCATCCAAAAAAAAAAATTAAAAAAACTCTAATAAGAAAAGAAAAAAAAAGGTGCACCATGGCGTATAAAATATATATGTTAGGCATATACTTAAAATATACACCCTGGTGCACGTGTCCGTACTGTTACGGACATAGTTAATATAGTCTTAAGTTTTATGTTAGGGTAAGTTAGTATAAGGTAGTTTAAGTAGTTAAGTAAGTAAGTTTAGTTTAGCCAAGTTTTTTGAAAATTTTCTTGGCAAATGAAAAATTTTATTAAAAGATTGTCTTAAAGACTAAAAAAAAAATAAAACATAGATTAAGCCGAAAGGCACATTTATAGCGTAGATTAGATTAGCTTAGGGTACCCGCATAGGGTCAACCTAAAAAACGCGTCAACCCACAAAACGCAGGAGGAAGAGCTACGTCTACATCATCGAACGAGACATTTCACGAGGACGATGCAGAAGACGATGCATACTCGTATGTGTCAGACGGGAGGGAGGGGCGATTCGCAGTAAGCAGCAACAGCTTCGAATAGATGCCCTCCGACACAGAAGAAGAAGTGGAAGACATAATCCGTTCGAAGCAGACGAAAGTTTTCAATCTGAAGGAGGGGACTGACAAACTCCTCCGAGAGATTAGAGAGATTCGAAGAAGAATTCTCGAAAGGAGAAGAAATGAGGAGAAGCAAGCAGACCTAGAAATCGCTCAACACGCGTATGTAGTTCGGCCACAGGTACTCGTTATTTTAAAATAAAAAAAAAATAAAGGGTTCTGAAAAATATTCAATCAGCTGCAAGACAGTTGATAATCACGCAACTCTGAAAAGATGTCTAAAGCGTTCGATGATTGAGTTCTTCTCCTTCTTTGATTCTTTATTGTAGCCAGTAAATTTTACAATTATTGTTTTACATGAGTTATATATATAATACAGAGATACGATAAGTGATCTATCTTACTACTGAACAACATTAGTGCAAATATTTCTGAAGAGATCTTATGGATACAATTATTCGAAAGGAAAATGCTACAAGATAAAAGCCTTTCATGTAACAAAAAAAATATGTATATATATACAAATATCACATTAAGTAAGTAAGTATCAATATTTATTATGTATACGCATAGTAAGTAAATATAGAATATATATAAATATAACATCTATATTAATAAATTAAATATAAATATTAAATATATAAATAAATGGAGATATAATATGTAGGAACTAGAACCCATAAATCATCTGACAAGAATATGTTATGAACGGACAAGATTATTGATGAGAATATTATCAGATATTTCACATCTCAACAGATACTTTTCTCTGAGTTGAAGTATTCTATCTTTAATACGGTCGATGTTAGCCTTATCATGCAACTCCCTCGTCGAAAAATGCCATGGGAGTTTAAGGATAAGTTTCACTAGTTTATTTTGTGCTATTTGGAGCTTTTGGATGTGAGTTTTGGCGCAGCTACCCCAAACAGGACTGCCATATAACATAAAGGCATTATCCAATGCGACGGCATTATCCAATGCGTTCGCTGTCAAAGGTTTGGGCACGCCGCGTCGAACTGCCAAATGCAGCCTCGATGCGTGAAGTGCAGCAAAAACCACAAGGCGGAGGAATGCCCGCTGGGGAATGAGGGAGCAGCTGACAAAAGTCAGCTCAAGTGCGTTCTCTGCGGGAACGCGGGGCACACCGCTAATTATCGGGGTTGCCCTAAGTTCCAAGAGCGGAAAACAAAGATGGTTCTGCAGAAGCAGCCCCCAGTGAAAAATCCACTCGGGGCAGCCGTAACCGTCACCCCTCAAGTGACTTACGCCCAAATAGCGTCTGGTCAGAGGAGTACGGGAGAGCAGCAGCTACCGAAGGTAGTGCCGCAGCCTTCAGTGCCAATTGCACACGATCCAACGCCCGATTGGAAATCCTTCATTGAAAGGCGTATGGATCGGTTAGAGGAGCAGGTAAGCCAAATTCTGGCGCTCCTGCAGAACCAAGCACGTGACCAGTCTTGATGGCTGCGCAGACGGAGAGCACATATAAGATCCTTGCAGTGAACGCAAATTCATTGATAGGGATCCCGCGAAAAAACGAGCTCTATAGATTGTTGGACGATCAAAGCCCAGAGCCAATTCTGATTAGCTAAGCCAGAGAGAGCACAGTAATTATAATGTTATTAGAAGAGACCGACCCAACTCCAATGGTGGAGGCGGTGTTGCGATCTGCATTAAAAATAACATTAAACACAAAGTAGTGTATAGTAGTGAAGTACGACGGTTTCAGGAGTTGGAGGCCTGCATCGTGTGCATTTCTCTCCGCAGTGGAAAGAAGTCGGTCTACTCCTCCGGCCCCCCTAGTTCCAGAACGACTATATCAGAGCTCGATTCACTCTTTCGATGTCTTAGACTGGACTCAGAGGAGAACTATTTCATTTTGGCCGGGGACTTAAATGCTCGCCACGGATATTGGGGAAACATAGTTTCCAATAGTAGAGGGGACCAGCTTTACAGCTGGTATTGCTTGCACAGTGTCGAGTACAGACTCGATTTGAAAGCAACAGAGATCTCGTCATACCCCAGAAGTGGCTCTTATCTGGATCTCCTGCTGTTCGACGCAAGACTGCAGCTGACAAACACAAACTCACAAACTGTAAACTATTTGAACACTTTCGTGTATCTCAGTGACCATTGCGGACTCAGTGCCGAAATCAAGATCCCCAACGATATTGCGGAATTAGGAGAGTTTGTACAAACGTATCCCTATAATTACAGTAGGACACGCTGGACTCGCTTCTCCAGACAAATGACGAGAGCAGTTTCCTCAAATGCGCTCCACATACCGTCCAATAGAAACTTGTCAAACGAGGAGATTGACATGTATATAATACAATTGGACGAGACAATAAAACGAACGATGGACAGTACGATACCACGGTATACAAGAACAAATAACGAAAACTTGTACCGCAATGCGACTATTGACGCACTACATCAACGCAAAAGTAGACTCCTGTCAAGATTAAAAACCTTGTACAGACGGTTTACTGACAGACGAGATGAGGAAATTAGGACACTGAAATCGCTCATCAAAAACATTCAAACATTAATTGTTCAGAACTACAGACTTTCTGTTAACATGCATTGGAACAATAAGATTCGGGCTGTAAAATCCAACAACCCGAGCATGTTCCCGCAAATAAACAAATTCTTTCGCAGTAAGCGTATCGATCTTCCGTGTCTTAAGCTCCCCAGAACGACGAACAATGAACAAATACTGACTACAGCAGGTATTGATCCAGATAACGCGGTACTCGACGATAACTTCTTTGTGGTCGAAGACCCGCAAGATAAAATGGAGGTACTAGGAGCGGTCTTTCAGGAAGTGTATAAGGTGAATGTGAGTGTTCGCCCAAACCTGGAGAACTGCGTACAATCTAGCAACTCGCAACTTCGAGAAGACATGCAGCAATGGCGATCTGAGAACTTCGGCTTTGTCGTGTTCAATGAAGATAACATGGCAGATAATGTCATCGCCGACGAAGGGGTTCACCCCCCGTTTATAGCGAAGACAGAGCTCCAAGCTGTTTTCGAAATACTTAAGAAGAAAAAGTCAGTTGGAATAGACGGGAATAGACATTTCCCTCTAGATGTGATTAATATGTACACTATCCTGTTTAACAATGCTCTGAATAATGCACATTATCCGGAACATTGGAAAACTGCGAATGTGCAACCCATATCTAAGCGAGGTAAAGATTCTTCGAATCCATGCAACCTCCGGTCAATTAGTCTCCTTCCGAACATCATCAAAGTATTCGAGAAGGTGATAAATAGAGCTCTGATCACCTGGACAGAGGACAAACAAATTATTCCGGATAACCAATTCGGTTGCAAAGCGGGGCATGACACTATTCATGCCGTGTCGAAACTGGTGTGGGATATCCAATGGAACAAGAGCCAGAAACAATGAACGGGTGCCTGCCTGATTGACCTGGAGAAGGCCTTCGACACCGTATGGTTAGTATGGTTTTTTTTACAAGTTCAATGGGCTAGGTATTAGTAAACCACTGCTGTACCTACTGTGTAACATGCTTACTGGTAGAAGGTTCTTCGTCAAGAATGGCAATGTGACCTCTGCAGGTATTTTTGAAGTAAAAAATGGTCTCCAACAGGGTGCCGTTAATTCGCCGATCCTGTTCAACATTTTCTTGAGCGATCTGATAAGTTCTCTTCCTCACGTAATTGCATACGCCGACGAAAGATCGAGGACATCACTACTCTCGCGCAGGGTGACTTCGACTCATTCATGAGAAGTTGCGATGACTGGAAGTTGAATATCAACTTTCAGAAGTCGGAAACCATACTGTTCAGGACCCCGTTGTATAAGGCTTCGGCGGATTAAAAAAAATTGGCGGAAGTTCTCAATTGTTGGGCGTCACGGGCAACCACTGGCGCAAAGGACTGTAGTCAGATACCTGGGGATCTGGCTAGATCAATATCTATATTTTAGCAAGCATGTAGATGCTCTAGCCCGAGCCCGAGGCGCTTTCGGTCTTACAAATAGACTGTTTTACAACAGCCAACTCGTTGCGAGGGTGAAGGTAATCTGCTACATGGCCCTCATCCGGCCAATGCTCACATATGGCTGTCCCGTGTGGTTCAACGTGAGTGCAAGCTTGATGGAAAAGATTCGGGTGTTTGAGAGGGCTGTCTTAGGGCTTGCCTTCGCCTTTACAGAACACCAGAGTCCCAGTACAGAAAATTCTACTCCAATGAGGTTTTATACAACGGGCCAACCTGATACGAGTGGACAATTTCCTGGTGAAATTGATTCGAGGCCATACTGCCAGAGCGATGAACAATAACCTGATCTCTGGGGCTTACTACCCCAATTCTCAGTAGCATGAAAGGGTACGTCATAACGGCTTCGTCTCCCCAGAAGCATTCCTCCATTTGGAGAAACACGGTCTGATACAAAATGAAAATGCGGTACCGCTCCTCTTCCACATCGCCCGTTCGACTGTGGATGGGCTATTCAACCACGACCGTTCCGTCGCACAACGAGCTGAGGAGGGTCTCCTCCGGTTCAGTACGGCGGTATCAAGGCGAGATGTTCGGGATGTTGCAATGCAACACCGAAAATTCTGGTGGCTGTGCAGTGAGGGAACTCCCTCATCGAACCCTTTAGACCCGGGTTAAAAACGGGCAGTGCATATCCGTCTTTGTCTTGCAGCTGATTAAACGCATTTTATCAGCCGCAACCTATGGCCGACCTACATAGGTTAGGGTAGGTTTTTAGGGTTGTTAAGTTGTACATATGTATATAAACAAAAAAAAAAGTTTACA
The DNA here is from genome assembly GCA_907269125.1 of Eristalis pertinax. Lineage (NCBI taxonomy): Eukaryota > Metazoa > Arthropoda > Insecta > Diptera > Syrphidae > Eristalis > Eristalis pertinax. Next base: position 54,944,501 of record OU026149.1, on the reverse strand, counting down.
CATGTGTACACTTGTGTACTTATGTGTATACACATGTATATATCTTAAGGACATATGCATATATATGTGCGTATTTTATAAGATACACATATATGTATGTATGTATGTTTAGTTTAAGGTAGTTTAAGTTATTTTAAGGTAGTATGTAAGTTAGTAAATAAGTTTTAGTAAAATCAGTTCGGATATTAAGTTTTTCATAATTTACAGTTAAATTAATTTTTGACTTTTACAAATGCATCATTCGAATAAGTCGACAGACATAGTTTAAGATTAAGTTTAGCTTAGAGTGCCCGCCTAGGGCCAGTAAGTTAGAAGTAGTAACAATGTTCGTCCAACTAGTTTTAAGTATTTTTATCTAGTATTTAAGTATTTGTTATGAATTAAGTAAATAAAAATGAACTAAAATGAAAATGAAAATGGTATTGCTGGCATTGGTATTGGCGGGATTTTCAACCCTTTGTTCAATGCCTTACCATTTTTTTTTATATGTCTAATGAATTTTCTGACGTTTCATAATAAATTATTGATAACATACAGAAAATAATGGTTGAAAACCTTGCAAGCAGCGATAAATATTTTGACTAAGTTAGGAATTGTTGTTAGTGTATTTTACATGCAAATTGAAATTAGGCGTACATACGCGTGCAAAAAAACACGCGTTATGTTTGCTTTCGTTTAATTCTGCGATCTCTTTATTCCTTTTGTATTTTATCGATTTATTCTTAAATTCTACCATAAATTCTTGTTCGGCTTCTATTTCAAATAAGGTTTTGTTTGGAACAGGAAGTAATAGTTTTAATGGAATAGTGTTACAATTTTTAGGACTTTGAATAGCTGAAATAGTGCTGCTCCTAGTTTAGTCTGCTTCAGTTTATAAAAGTCTATTTTATACCTCTCAATTTCTTCGTTTGTCAAAATATTATGGTGTAAGATATTATTTCTTGCTGACGCTATGTTATCTAGGATATCTTCATTTTTTGAATCCATTTATTTGAGTTTGAATAGTTGGTCAATGTATCGCCGAGTCATTGCCAGTTTTTTTTCTAATCTTTTAACAGTATTAATTTGTTTTGCAAATATTTCTCTGTCTCGCTCAATATTTCCTTTTAAAGTATTAAAGGTATCGTTAAGGTATGAATTAAGTCTTAATTTTCTGAACTATGGTATTTTCTTTCTTGTTGGCAAAGAACTAATAGTGAGAGATATATTGTTAACTAAGTCCATAATTTCTATTGGGTTTATAACATGTTCTACAATGTCGGTTTCGTTGGTAATTGTTACGTCCGATAGATGCAATTTAACATAACAGTTCTCTTCATTAATTGTCTGAATGTCCAGAAATTGACAATACTTCTGGGGTATTAACAGCATCAAAATCAACATCCATGCCATCACCGGAAATGGCTATGGTCGTTTAATATGTGTGCAAGCGATGTCTTTTAATATTCCTTTTTTAAATTTTGGTTCGTGCTTGTGGCGGAGTGCCTTATAATTTTTTATAAAACCTGTTAATCTTTTTTCTTCATATTGTTCCCTGTTCTTATTCACCTTTGATTTTCTCTGTGTGTTTTTTTTTAATTATGTTCCGATGAACTATAACTGCATCGGCTCTATGTGAATGTACATCTATTGGAGTACATTTGATAGTTGAATGAAATCTTTCATTGTAATTCCTAACTGCTTTCTGTATTAAAATTTTAGTAGAATGATTGTTTTTGTAAAATGATAAAATTCTAAATTTTTCAGCTATCGAGCTGTGGAACCGTTCAACGTTTGCGTTACCGGTATGGGTATTGGTTTTAGTAAGAAGAAATTATTTTATATGTACAGAGATGAACTCGTTATCCGCTATTATTTTAGAAGGTTTTTCTACTTTTGTGAGATGCTCTTCCAGTTCCCCTATTATGGTTACACGGTTTCTGTCAGTTAGATGGTATTCTGAGCCAAATTTTGAGAACTTATCTATAATTGTCAAAAAAGGAACATTTTTAATGACGTATCTTAAATGACGTGTCTTTATGGATTATCTGATTGCAATCTAACTGGGTTTCTGTATAGTTCAATTTAGGTTTGATTGGTGCACGCTCATATTTAACTTCTTGGCAGATTTAGCATTGAAAACTATTTGTACATGTTCCATTAGTTTAGGGTAACGTATTTTCTTCTTTATTTGGTTGTACGTTTACGGAATACCGGAATGTTGGCTCTCTTGGATATGATAGAAAGATATTTGTTTTACCACTTTCACCTCTGTGTCTATGTATCTTGCTCTGCGAGAACATTTTACGAATTTGATGCTGCTGTCGTTTGAAAACATTTGTCTGATATTTTCCTTAAGTATGTTATATTTATAGTTTTCGAATTCTGAATATATGGTTTCGTTCCCTTTCTTTATAAATCGTCATAAAATTTCTATCGAAATCATATTCTGCTTTGAATATTATTCTTTTTCTGCTTAAAACGTTGTATAGTTATTTACTATGTCGGCAATTATTGGAATATGGTCCATGAGATTTTCATCTGCTGAATATATCGTTCCTTCTGACATGTTCTCTTCCATATTGAATACGAAACTTGGTATAGTCATTTGAATCAGTATCGTTACACTTAAGTGAAAAATGATCAGTTTTTGTAGTCTGGATTCTCTTCCTCCTTAGGCTTAACGTCCACGTTATGATCTATTCGAGAAAATCGGCCACCTTATTATTTTTACTTTTAAGATATTCTATCTCAAATTGGTACTCGCCAAGTTTCAGGAGCCATCGTTGATGTCTTGGGGAAAGATATTTTCCTCTATACTTAGCATGTAAGTATTTTATGGGCTGATGATCCGTGCGAATTTTAAATTGATTGCCATAAATGAAAGGTCTGAAATAATTTACCGACCATGTGATTGCTAAAAGCTTCTTGTCTGTAGCTGAATAATTAACTTCATGTTTATTAAGAGTGCGGGATGCGTAACATACAGAATGTCCTTCCTGTGAAATAACTGCTCCGATTGCGTAGTTTGACGCATCCGTAGTTAAAGTGAATGGTGTTTTAAAATCTGGATATATTTTATTGAATGATTAACGATCGTAAGAACGTATCGGATCTATCCTTCTCTGGGACTATGACATGTCTATCTTTTGGGGTTGAAATATGAGTGATCCCTGTGTCTGGCATATCGATGATTTCTGGCGTTGACATATTTATGACTCGCGTGGCTGAAAGGATGGTTTACCGAATGAGCCCACACGTTCTGTCCTAGGTTATGAAACGCCCATTGTAGATCAGCTAGATAAAAATCATAGAGAATGAAGGTTACACCGCAATGGCCGACAATTACGCTCTCGTAATAAAAGAGGAACTGGGGACTTGATAGCTCATTTCACTCAGCAATAAAACCAATAATAACATCGTAATTCGTTTATTATTGTTTGAATCGAAGCCTCTTTCAATTTGATACCAAGCTATATCAATATTGTTTGTATTCTTTTTAGATGAACCTCTTATTCATTGGATTAGAATCAAATCTTGGACTGGCTACCAAGAGCAGTCACACTAAGGCCAAATTAGGGCCATTACGACACCATGCGGATTGAATGATAGTAATAGTTATTGCAGAAGTTATCCTCTATTTGGATTTTCCTCCGGGTGGGGAGGGGACTGCAGGAGTAGAGCAATTGGCGTCACATTGTTTTGATCTATCAGTAAAGTTTAACAGAGGTCCGCCAAGCGTCTGAGTATCGTACCAGTTGCGAAGTTCTGGTAATCCCGTTGTGGTATCTTTTATAAGTTATTTTCACACACGCTGCAAAACAACACCCTGCACGAGTAGCCCAATTGTCGCCGGATATGCTGAGGTAAACGTCTGGCACATTGAACTGACGATCGATTCTTCGAATCCGTGCAACCTCCGGTCAATTAGTCTCCTTCCGAACATCAGCAAGGTATTCGAGAAGGTGATAAATAGAGCTCAGACCAACTGGACAGAGGACAAACATATTATTCCGGATAACCAATTCGGTTTCAAAGCGTCGAAACTGGTGTCGGATATCCAATGGAACAAGAGCCAGAAACAATGTACGGGTGCCTGCCTGATTGACCTGAAGAAGGCCTTCGACACCGTATGGTTAGAAGGACTTTTTTACAAGCTCAATGGGCTAGGCATTAGTAAACCACTGCTGTACCTACTGTGTAACATGCTTACTGGCGGAAGGTTCGTCGTCAAGAATGGCAATGTGACCTCTGCAGGTACATTTGAAGTAAAAAATGGTCTCCAACAGGGTGCCGTTAATTCGCCGATCCTGTTCAACATTTTCTTGAGCGATCTAATAAGTTCTCTTCCTCACGCAATTGCGTACGGCGACGACTTGATCGTGTACAGATCAGGTAAAAAGATCGAGGACATCACTACTCTAGCGCAGGGTGACTTCGACTCATTCATGAGAAGTTGCGATGACTGGAAGTTGAATATCAACTTTCAGAAGTCGGAAACCATACTGTTCAGGACCCCGTTGTATAAGGCTTCGGCGGATACAAAAAAGAATTGGCGAAAGTTCTCAATTGTTGGGCGTCACGGGCAGATGCTGCTCTGGCCCGAGCCCGAGGCGCTTTCGCTCTTACAAAGAGACTGTTTTACAACAGCCAACTCGATGCGAGGGTGAAGGTAATCTGCATTTTTCATTCATTTTAGTTCATTTTTATTAACTTAATTCATAACAAATACTTAAATACTAGACAAAAATGCTTAAAACTAGTTGGACGAACATTGTTACTACTTCTAACTTACTGGCCCTAGGCGGGCACTCTAAGCTAAACTTAATCTTAATCTATGTCTGTCGACTTATTCTAATAATGTATTTGGAAAAATAAAAAATAAATTTAACTGTAAATTAAAATTAAGAAAATTATAAAAAACTTAATATCCGAACTGATTTTACTAAAACTTATTTACTAACTTACATACTACCTTAAAATAACTTAAACTACCTTAAACTAAACATACATACATATATATATGTGTATCTTACAAAATACGCACATATATATGCATATGTCCTATATACATGTGTATACACATAAGTACACAAGTGTACACATGTGTAAACTTTTTTCTTTTTCTTTTTTTTTTTCTTTTTTTTTTTTTTTTTTTTTTTTTTTTTCTTTTTTTTTTTCTTTTTCTTTTTTCTTTTTTTTTTTTATTATATACTTATGTACAACTTACAAACTACCCTAAAAAACTACCCTAAGATATGTAGGTCGGCCATAGGTTGCGGCTGATAAAATGCGTTTGATCAGCTGCAAGACAAAGACCGATATGCACTGCCCGTTTTTAACCCGGGTCTAAAGGGTTCGATGAGGGAGTTCCCTCACTGCACAGCCACCAGAATTTTCGGTGTTGCATTGCAACATCCCGAACATCTCGCCTTGATACCGCCGTACTGAACCGGAGGAGACCCTCCTCAGCTCGTTGTGCGACGGAACGGTCGTGGTTGAGTCGCCCATCCACAGTCGAACGGGCGATGTGGAAGAGGAGCGGTACCGCATTTTCATTTTGTATCAGACCGTGTTTGTCCAAATGGAGGAATGCTTCTGGGGGGACGAAGCCGTTATGACGTACCCTTTCATGGTACTGGGAATTGGGGTAGTAAGCCCCAGAGATCAGGTTATTGGCCGAGTTCATCGCTCTGGCAGTATGGCCTCGAATCAATTTCACCAGGAAATTGTCCACTCGTATTAGGTTCGCCCTGTTGTATAAAACCTCATTGGAGTAGAATTTTTTGTACTGGGACTCTGGTGTTCTGTAAAGGCGAAGGCAAGCCCTAAGACAAGCCCTCTCAAACACCCGAATCTTTTCCATCAAGCTTGCACTCATGTTGAACCACACGGGACAGCCATAGGTGAGCATTGGCCGGATGAGGGCCATGTAGCAGATCACCTTCACCCTCGTATCGAGTTGGCTGTTGTAAAACAGTCTCTTTGTAAGAGCGAAAGCGCCTCGGGCTCGGGATAGAGCAGCATCTACATGTTTGTTAAAATATAGATAATGATCTAGCCAGATCCCCAGGTATCTGACTACAGTCCTTTGGGCCGGTGGTTGCCCGTGACGCCCAACAATTGAGAACTTTCGCCAATTCTTTTTTGTATCCGCCGAAGCCTTATACAACGGGGTCCTGAACAGTATGGTTTCCGACTTCTGAAAGTTGATATTCAACTTCCAGTCATCGCAACTTCTCATGAATGAGTCGAAGTCACCCTGCGAGAGAGTAGTCATGTCCTCGATCTTTTTACCTGATCTGTACACAATCAAGTCGTCGGCGTACGCAATTACGTGAGGAAGAGAACTTATCAGATCGCTCAAGAAAATGTTGAACAGGATCGGCGAATTAACGGCACCCTGTTGGAGACCATTTTTTACTTCAAATATACCTGCAGAGGTCACATTGCCATTCTTGACGACGAACCTTCTACCAGTAAGCATGTTACACAGTAGGTACAGCAGTGGTTTACTAATGCCTAGCCCATTGAGCTTGTAAAAAAGTCCTTCTAACCATACGGTGTCGAAGGCCTTCTCCAGGTCAATCAGGCAGGCACCCGTACATTGTTTCTGGCTCTTGTTCCATTGGATATCCCACACCAGTTTCGACGCGGCATGAATAGTGTCATGCCCCGCTTTGAAACCGAATTGGTTATCCGGAATTATATGTTTGTCCTCTGTCCAGTTGGTCAGAGCTCTATTTATCACCTTCTCGAATACCTTGCTGATGTTCGGAAGGAGACTAATTGACCGGAGGTTGCACGGATTCGAAGAATCTTTACCTCTCTTGGATATGGGTTGCACAATCGCAATTTTCCAATGTTCCGGATAATGTGCATTATTCAGAGCATTGTTAAACAGGATAGTGTACATATTAACCACATCTAGGGGGAGATGTCTTAGCACAATGTTCGAGATACCGTCGATTCCAACTGACTTTTTCTTCTTTAGTGATTCGAAGACCGCTTGGAGCTCTGTCTTCGCTATGAACGGGGGAAGAACTCCTTCGTCGGCGATGACATTATCTGCCATGTTATCTTCATTGAACACGACAAAGCCGAAGTTCTCAGATCGCCATTGTTGCATGTCTTCTCGAAGTTGCGAGTTGCTAGATTGTACGCAGTTCTGCAGGTCGTGGTTTGGGCGAACACTCCCATTCACCTTATACACTTCCTGAAAGACCGCGCCTAGTACCTCCATTTTTTCTTGCGGGTCTTCGACCACAAAGAAGTTATCGTCGAGTACCGCGTTGTCCGGATCAATACCTGCTGTAGTCAGTATTTGTTCGTTGTCCGTCGTTCTGGGGAGCTTAAGACACGGAAGATCGCTATGCTTACTGCGAAAGATTTTATTTATTTGTGGAAACATGCTCGGGTTGTTGGATCTTACAGCCCGAATCTTATTGTTCCAATGCATGTTAACAGAAAGTCTGTAGTTCTGAACAATTAATGTTTGAATGTTTTTGATGAGCGACTTCAGTGTCCTAATTTCCTCATCTCGTCTGTCAGTAAACCGTCTGTACAAGGTTTTTAATCTTGACAGGAGTCTACTTTTCCGTTGATGTAGTGCGTCTATTGTCGCATTGCGGTACAAGTTTTCGTTGTTTGTGCGTGTATACCGTGGTATCGTACTGTCCATTGTTCGTTTTATTGTCTCGTCCAATTGTATAAGATACATGTCAATCTCCTCGTTTGACAAGTTTCTATTGGACGGTATGTGGAGCGCATTCGAGGAGACTGCTCTCGTCATTTGTCTGGAGAAGCGTGTCCAGCGTGTTCTACTGTAATTGTAGGGATACATTTGAACAAACTCTCCTAATTCCGCAATATCGTTGGGGATCTTGATTTCGGCACTGAGTCCGCAATGGTCACTGAGATACACGAAAGTGTTCAAACAGTTTACCGTTTGTGAGTTTGTGTCTGTCAGCTGCAGTCTTGCGTCAAATAGCAGGAGATCCAGATAAGAGCCGCTTCTGGGTAAGGACGAGATCTCTGTTGCTTTCAACTCGAGTCTATATTCGACACTGTGCAAGCAATACCAGCTGTAGAGCTGGTCCCCTCTACTATTGGAAACTATGTTTCCCCAATATCCGTGACGGGCATTTAAGTCCCCGGCCAAAATGAAATAGTTCTCCTCCGAGTCCAGTCTAAGACATCGAAAGAGTGAATCGAGCTCTGATATAGTCGTTCTAGAACTAGGGGGGCCGGAGGAGTAGACCGACACCGCATACAGCTTCTTTCCACTGCGGAGAGAAATGCACACGATGCAGGCCTCCAACTCCTGAAACCGTCGAACTTCACTGCTATACACTACTTTGTGTTTAATGTTGTTTTTAATGAAGATCGCGACACCGCCTCCACCATTGGAGTTGGGTCGGTCTCTTCTAATAACATTATAATTACTGTGCTCCAATGTGCCTCTCTGAGTTAGCTTAGTTTCGCTAATCAGAAATAGCTCTGGGCTTTGATCGTCCAACAATCTATAGAGCTCGTTTTTTCGCGGGATCCCTATCAATGAATTTGCATTCACTGCAAGGATCTTATATGTGCTCTCCGTCTGCGCAGCCATTAAGACGTGCTTGGTTCTGCAGGAGCGCCAGAATTTGGCCTACCTGCTCCTCTAACCGATCCATACGCCTTTCAATGGAGGATTCCCAATCGGGCGTTGGATCGTGTGCTCTTGGCACTGAAGGTTGCTGCACTACCTTCGGCAGCTGCTGCTCTCCCGTACTCCTCTGACCAGACGCCATTTGGGCGTAGGTCACTTGAGGGGTGACGGTTATGGCTGCCCCGAGTGGATTTTTCACTGGGGGCTGCTTCTGCAGAACCGTCTTTGCTTTCCGCTCTTGGAACTTAGGGCAACCCCGATAGTTAGCGGTGTGCCCCGCGTTTCCGCAGAGAACGCACTTGAGCTGACTTTTGTCAGCTGCTCCCTCTTTCCCCAGCGGGCATTCCTCCGCCTTGTGGTTTTCACTGCACTTCACGCATTTGGCAGTTCGACGCGGCGTGCCCAAATCTTTGGCAGCGAACGCATTGTATAATGCCGTCGCGCCTTTTAATACTTTCCCACACGCAATCATAGTCAGCTAATGTTGTTATATCTTTTAGCTTATCTACTTTGCTATTGGGTGACAGCTGTACAATGAAGAACGGTAATTTCCGTCCCTCTCTTTTTGCCTTGGCTGTGGTGAAGGGCTTGACCCCGACGAACTCGAGACCGTCACACACTTGCTCTTTGAGCAGTTGGAAAATCTCATCCGCTTTGAGCGGTGCAGCGATCTTTAGTAATTTTGACTGGAGTTTCCCTCCTTTTGGTGTGAAGGAGAAGAACTCCGTCATCGAACGCTTTAGACACCTCTTAAGAGCTTCATGGTGCTCTACTGTCTTGCAGCTTATTGAATATTTTTCGTAGCCTTTATTTTTTTTAATAATAAAATGACCACTACCTATGGCCGACCTACATACCTGTGCAGTTTGAATGACGTCCGGCTTGTACAAATTGATTGGTGGCATTTTTTCTTTCTTTTTTTGTACTGCTGGCTGCTGTTGCTGTCGAGTTGCTGCATGATGCTGCTGTTTCTGTTGTTGCGTTGGGGCTTACTTTTGTTGTTGGGCAGCTTTCTTTGGCGGCTGCTTCTGTTGTTGTTGCTGAGCTGCTGACTGTTGATGCAGCTTTTTAGATGTTGACAGCTGTTGTTGTTTCTTTTGCAGCTGAGTTGAATTGGGCAACTGTGTTTGTTGTTGCCCGAGTTGTGAGACCCTTTGCTCGTCCTCCTTCGTTCTCCTTGCGAGATTAGTTTCTCTCAGCTTTCTAATCTCATCGATTAGTTTCCGAGTTTCCTCCTTCAGGTCAGAGACCTTCGCTTCTTTGGCGCGAATTATTGCCTCAGCCTCTTCTTCGGTGTCGGAGGGCATCGATTCAATGCTGATACTGCTTATTGCAAATCGCCCCTCTCTCCCGTCTGAAACATATGAATATGCATCGTCTTCTGCATCGGCCTCGTGTGACGTCTCGTTCGATGACGTGGCACTCTCTTCCTCTTGTGGATTTTCGGCTGACGCGTAACTGCTACGTCGCTTTGAACCGGTGGAGGTTTGCTTTTTCCTCCTCCTCTTTGATGTGCCGTCTTTGGGCACCGTTGGTTGGTGGCGTAATTTTACTGCCACCGGCTGCTGGTTCTCGCCGTCCGTTTCTAAGCGAGCGGACTGCCCGTTCTTCTCCATAATTTGTATCACTCACTTTGCCAGTGTAATTGTGATATTGGCGGAAAAAACGAAAAAAAAAGTACTCCGCCCACACTGGGTCTCGAACTCAGCCCCCTCTGGTCCGCGGCTGTAAGTTCTTTTTTTTTTTTTTTTTTTTTTTCAATGTAATTTTGTTTTATTTGAATTTTATGGACTTACTTGCTAGACAAAAGTACTTAAAACTAGCTTAACTAACTTAAGAATTTACAAATGTTCTTAATACTAACCTACTGACCCTATGCGGGTACTCTAAGCTAATCTAATCTACGCTATAACTGTGCCTTTCGGCTTAATATATGTTATTTTTTTTTTTTTTTAGTTTTTCACGACAATCTTTTAATAAATTTTTCATTTGCCAAGAAAACCTTTTTTTAAAAAACTTGGCTAACTAAACTTACTTACATAACTACTTAAACTACCTTATAATTACTTACTCTAACATAAAACTTAAGACTATCTTAACTATGTCCGTAACAGTACGGACACGTGCACCAGGGCGTATATTTTATGTATATGCCTAACATATATATTTTATACGCCGTGGTGCACCTTTTTTTTTCTTTTCTTATTAGTTTTAAAAAATTTTTTTTGGATTTTTTGTTTTTATTAATTTTTTTGGATTTTTTGTTTTTTTTAATTTTTTTTTTTTTTTTTTTTTTTTTTTTTTTTTTTCCCACTTTCTACCTTAAACCTATGTAAGTTGGCCACCATGGTCAACTATCTGGTCATCTAGAAAAGCCAGCGGTGGCGGAGACTGGTTTTGGTGTAACCACCAGTAAAATTGCCGTTCTTTGGCAGACTCTTTCCTGTCACGAGCGGGGATCGCTCTACTGAACCGAAGAAGATCCTCGTGGGTGCGAGCGACATCCGGTTCGTATTGGAGTCGCCTGTCCACTGTTCGGCGTACGACATGGAAGATAACAGGGCATCCGTCTGTATCCTGTATTAGGCCAATCGTGTCTAAATAAAGGAATGCTTCGGGAGGAATAAACCCGTTAAGGCGCACCCTTTCATGGTACATGATATTGGGGTAATAAGCCCCGAAGATCAGACTGTTGGAAGAAGTCATAGCCCGTGCAATGTGCCTTCTGATCAGCTTAATAATAAAATTATCTATCCTGTTCAGGTTTGCCTCGTTGTACAGGACCTCGTTAGGATAGTACCTCTTGTACTCGGACTCGGGTGTACGATACAAACGGAGACAGCTCCTAAGACACTGTCTCTCGAACAACCTCATCTTTTCCATCTGGGAAGGACTCACGTTGAACCACAGGGGACAACCGTACGCCATAATTGGCCGGATGAGGGCCATGTAGCAGATTACCTTCACCCTGGTATCAAGTTGGCTGCTGTAAAACAACCTCCTTGCCGCAGCAAAGGCTTTTCTGGCTTTCGTCAGAGCAATATCTATATGTTTGTCAAAATACAGATATTGATCCAGCCAAATGCCAAGATATCTAACTACACTTTTCACAGCTAACGGCCGTCCTTGCGGGTCAACTATGCCGAACTTGCGCCAGTTTTGGCGCGTATCCCGCGGTGCCGTGTACAGCGGGGTCCTGAAAAGGGTAGTTTCACACTTCAGGAAGTTGATAATCAACTTCCAGTCGTCGCAAAATCGCTGAATTTTTTCGAAGTCACGCTGCAACAAGATATTTATTACTTCGACCTTCGGACCTGATCTGTACGCTACTAGATCGTCGGCGTACGCAATTAAGTGCGGCATGGAACCTATAAGATCCGCAGTGAATATTGAGAACAAGATCGGCGAACCAACAGCCCCTTGTTGAAGACCATTTTTAATGTCAAAGACCGTGGTAGAAGTTACGCCGTTACTTTTCACGACGAACTTTCTACCTGTTGTCATGGCATAGATCGTATATAGCAATGGTTTACTTATGCCGAGCCTGACCAGCTTGAGGAAGAGACCCTCCAACCAAACGGTGTCTAACGCCTTCTCCAAGTCAATCAGACAGGCACCCGTGCACTGATTTTTGCTTTTATTCCATTGAATGTCGGATACCAGTTTTGACGCGGCATGTATGGTATCATGCCCCGCCCTAAATCCGAACTGGTTGTCCGGTATTATTTTATTTTCATCAGCCCATTGTTTCAGAACTCCTATGACTATCTTTTCAAAAACCTTGCTTATGCAGGGAAGAAGACTGATCGACCGGAGATTTGTCGGGATGGATTTGTCTTTGTCCCGTTTAGGGACCGGTTGCACTACAGCTGTTTTCCAATGCGCCGGGTAATGTGCATTACTCAGCGCGTTGTTGAACAATGTTGTGTAAATTTGAACCGCTTCGGGGGGAAGATGGCGAAGCACAATATTCGGTATTCCATCGATTCCCACTGACTTTTTCTTTTTCAGCGAGTTGAAGATACCCTGAAGATCTTCTTGGGAAATCAAGATGTGATTTACATCGTAGGCGACGGCACTATGTGCCATATTATCGTCACTGAACCTGGTGAAACCAGGATTCTCGGATCGCCATTGACTTATCTCGTTGCGGAGATAGAAGTGGTTTAGCAAGGCTCTGTTCTCCAGATCGTGATTCGGCCTACTAACCTCGTTGACCGTATACACTCGCTGGAACACAGCACCAATAGCTTTAACCTTCTCCTGGGGATCTTCAACCACGAAGAAGTCATTGTCTAGCACTGCCTCACCTGGATCGATGCCAATTGAAGTCAGTAATTGTTCGTTGGGTGTCGTCCTGGGAAGTCTAACGACCTGAATGTCATTTTGATCTTTCCTCCGAAATATTTTATTTACTTGCGGGAACATACCCGGGTTGTTGGATCGTACAGCCCGGATTTTATTGCCCCAGTGCAAGCTTATAGCCAAGCTGTAATTCATTCGAATTAACTGTTGGAGGTTCTTGATCTCAGACTTCAGTGCCCTGACTTCCGCGTTTTGTGGATCTGTAAACCGTCTGTGCAAGAGTTTGAGTCTTGACAGCAGTCTACTTTTGTGCACGTGAAGTGCATCGATGGTAGCATTTCGATAAACATCGCTGTCATCGATTGGTACTACCTTCGGAATGGTTTTCTCCATGGTTCGTTTTATTACGTCGTCCATTTGTATGAGGTACCTGTCAACCTCTTCGTTCGTCAGGTTTCTGTTTGTCGGAGGATTGATCCCACTCGAACGTAGTTCTGTGGATAAAGTCCTGGAGAAACGTGGCCAGCGGACCTTATTGTAATTATAAGGGTGCCTCTGGACATATTCCTCCAGTTCTTCCACCTCGTTCGGGAGCTGAATAGCCGCGAAGTTTTTTTTTTTTTTTTTTTGATTTTTTGTTTTTGGATTTTTTTTTTTCCTAATAGCTACCTTAAACCTATGTAAGTTGGCCACCATGGTCAACTATCTGGTCATCTAGAAAAGCCAGCGGTGGCGGAGACTGGTTTTGGTGTAACCACCAGTAAAATTGCCGTTCTTTGGCAGACTCTTTCCTGTCACGAGCGGGGATCGCTCTACTGAACCGAAGAAGATCCTCGTGGGTGCGAGCGACATCCGGTTCGTATTGGAGTCGCCTGTCCACTGTTCGGCGTACGACATGGAAGATAACAGGGCATCCGTCTGTATCCTGTATTAGGCCAATCGTGTCTAAATAAAGGAATGCTTCGGGAGGAATAAACCCGTTAAGGCGCACCCTTTCATGGTACATGATATTGGGGTAATAAGCCCCGAAGATCAGACTGTTGGAAGAAGTCATAGCCCGTGCAATGTGCCTTCTGATCAGCTTAATAATAAAATTATCTATCCTGTTCAGGTTTGCCTCGTTGTACAGGACCTCGTTAGGATAGTACCTCTTGTACTCGGACTCGGGTGTACGATACAAACGGAGACAGCTCCTAAGACACTGTCTCTCGAACAACCTCATCTTTTCCATCTGGGAAGGACTCACGTTGAACCACAGGGGACAACCGTACGCCATAATTGGCCGGATGAGGGCCATGTAGCAGATTACCTTCACCCTGGTATCAAGTTGGCTGCTGTAAAACAACCTCCTTGCTGCAGCAAAGGCTTTTCTGGCTTTTGTGGATCTGTAAACCGTCTGTGCAAGAGTTTGAGTTTTGACAGCAGTCTACTTTTGTGCACGTGAAGTGCATCGATGGTAGCATTTCGATAAACATCGCTGTCATCGATTGGTACTACCTTCGGAATGGTTTTCTCCATGGTTCGTTTTATTACGTCGTCCATTTGTATGAGGTACCTGTCAACCTCTTCGTTCGTCAGGTTTCTGTTTGTCGGAGGATTGATCCCACTCGAACGTAGTTCTGTGGATAAAGTCCTGGAGAAACGTGGCCAGCGGACCTTATTGTAATTATAAGGGTGCCTCTGGACATATTCCTCCAGTTCTTCCACCTCGTTCGGGAGCTGAATAGCCGCGAAGAGTCCGCAGTGGTCACTCTCGTACTCAACCGCAGTTAAACAGTTCCGTGTGCGTCTTTCCACGTCCAGTATAGTCGTTTGTCTATCAGCATCAGATCCAGATAGGACCCGCTTCTGGGAAAGGATGGCCTATCGGTTGCAAGCAAATCTAGCTTGAACTCACTATTGTGCTCTACCAACCAGTTATACAATGAGGTCCCCCTGGCGTTATGCACCACGTTGCCCCAATCCATATGCCTCGAGTTCAAATCCCCGGCTATGACATAGTAGTTCTCTTCCGAGCTCAGTCGAAGGCTAGTTAATAGAGTATCGAGCTCTGAAATGAAATGGGGATTGATATGTGCCTTGTCAGACGCATAGATCGCGATCACATATAGCCGCTTACCACCCCGAAGGGGGATGCGCGCTATACACGCTTCTATCGCCTGGAATTTTCGCACTTCACCGCTATACACGACCTTATGACAAAGGCCTTTTTTGATTAAGAGAGCGACCCCACCAGCTAGGTAGGCTCGGTCTCTTCGAATGATATGGTAATTCTTGTACCTGAGAGTATGCGTCTGGTTTAGCCTAGTTTCGCTAACCATCAACACGTCAGGATTATGGATTTGCAACAAGTTACCGAAGTTTAGTTGACGTTCACGCCGGATCAGTGAATTCACATTCACTGCTAGGATTTTAAGGTTACGGGCTGCCTGCGCAGCCATTTAACCGATGTTGCGTTTGGCTCTCCGAACAGCGTCGAGTAGATGAGGTCTACTCGCGCTGCTTGCTCAAGGAACTGCTTTTGTAGCTGAGCGATCTGCCCCTGGATGGAGAGCAGGACCGTCTTCAGATCCAGATCGGCTTCAGGTTGCCTGGCCACTGGGACCGGGGCCACCTTCGGCACTGTCTGTTGAACCGGTCGCCTACCCGATGCCATTTGGGCATAGGAGACTGCCGGAGTAACAGTGGTAGCTGGAGCACGGGGCACTGGCCTCGCTTCTACCATTTTTCCTTTCCTTTTGGCCTCTATAATTTTTCTGATTTCTTGGACCTTAGGGCATCCCCGATAGTTGGCAGGGTGCCCGCTGGTCTTACAGAGTACACACTTCAGTTTGCTCCTATCCTCGACTTTCTCCGTCCCTAAGGGACATTCCCCTCGATTGTGGGTTCCTGCGCATTTGACGCAGCGAGACTGCATGTTGCAATTCGCCGCGGCATGCCCTAACCTCTGACAACGAGCACACTGGAGTGTGTGCTTTGTCTTGTTCAATGTGTCCCATTTGACATCAATAGAGCCTAGACGATGTATTCGTTTTAGACTATCTAATTTGCTGTCTGGGGTGACCTGGACTAGGAAGAACGGAAGTTTCCTGTTCTCCCTTTTCGAAACCGCAGTGATGAAGGGCTTAACCCCAACGACCTGGACATCGCCGCTCTGCGCTTGGCGCAGCTTAGCGAGGATCTCCTCCGGATCAGTGTCAGGATCCACGTCCTTAAGGAGCATGGTCTGCACTTTTTCCTCTTTTGGGGTGTAGGAAAAAAACTCGGCCTCCGACACCGCTAGCCTGTCTTTAACTACATAATAGTCTGCCATTGATAAGCAATGGACAGATACTCTCAATGGACCCTTTTACTTAATGTAATATGACTCTTTGGTGACCAACTTACATAAGGTGTCGACGTCCTTCGTCTCCAGACCGAAGACGTTGATTGGAGGGCATCTCTCCTTTTTGGCTGGCTGCTGCTGTTGTTGCTTCCGCTGTTGTTGTTGCTGCTTCTGCTGTTGCGGCTGCTTCTTCTGCTGCTGCTGTTTCTGTTGTTGTTGGTGTTGTTGTTGCTGCTGTTTTGGCTGATGTAGTTGTTGTTGCTGCTGCTGTTGCTTCTTGGCAGCTGTTGATCGTTGTCCCTTTGGCAACTGATGGGACTGTTCTTGTTGTTGCTGCCCTTTTGGCTGCTGTTTTAGTTGTGCAGCCTCTTTGGCCGCTCTCCTGGCCCTTAACTTGATTTGGAGGGCTTGAATGTGGGCATCCAGCTCCTCCCTCTCCCTCTGGCTCTTTTTTAGCTGCTCCCGGTCCTCTTCCTCTTCGTCCTCGGATTCGTACGACGTTAGAGCAATGAAGGGGTTCTCTCTACCGCTGTAGGAGGATCTCCCCTCGCCATCTGTCGACTCGTATTCCACGTCGTCGACTATCTTTTGCTGCATTCTGGCTGCTGCTGCTGTAGTTGTGGCTACAGTTGTTGTTGTTGTTGCTGCTGCTGTTGTATTTGCGGCTATTGGCGCAATTTTCGCATCGGCTGATCCAAGGCTGGAACGGCGCTTCACCAGGTTTGGCTGTGGCTGAAGCTTCTTCCTCCTTTTCTTCCTCGCCTCTTCATGTGCTGACTGGTGGTCTGATGTCCCAGCCACCGGTACAACATCACCCGATTTTCGGAGCTCGGGTCGCTCAGCTGTCTCCATTGCACTGACTCACACTTTAGTGTCTTTATTTGTTTAATTTAAAAAAAAAGGATTGCAATTTTTTCTTCGGGATTCGAACCCGGCACCACGAAGTCACCGGTGATCACTCTACCGTGAAGCTACCGATTGTTATTTTTTTTCGGCGATATTTTCCGCACTTGATAATTTATTGCTTCCGCACTAAGTCGAAACACGTCTGCACTGGGTGGAGGTCTGTGAACGACTGAGCCGGTGATCACTTTACCGCGAAGCTACCGATTCTTATTTTGTCTAGGCGATATTTTCCGCACTTGATATTTTACTATTTCCGCACTAAGTCGAAACACGTCTGCACTGGGTGGAGGTCTCTGAACGACTGGCGGTGAAACACTCTACGCACCCGGCTGCGTTCACAGACCTCCACCCAGTGCAGACGTGTTTCGACTTAGTGCGGAAAAAGTAAAAAATCAAGTGCGAAAAATATCGCCGAAATAAAATAAGAATCGGTAGCTTCGCGGTAAAGTGCTCACCGGTGACCTCGTGGTGCCGGGTTCGAATCCCGAAGAAAAATTGAAATCCTTTTTTTTTTTTAATTGAAATAAATAAAGACACTAAGTGTGAGTGAGTGCAATGAAGCCAGCTGAGCGACCCGAGCTCCGAAAATCGGGTGATGTTGTACCGGTGGCTGGGACATCAGACCACCAGTCAACACATGAAGAGGAGGGGAGGAAAAGGAGGAAGAAGCTTCAGCCACAGCCAAACCTGGTGAAGCGCCGTTCCAGCCTTGGATCAGCCGATGCGAAAATTGCGGCAACAGCCGCAATTACAACAGCAGCAGCATCAACAACAACAACTGTAGCCACAACTACAGCAGCAGCAGCCAGAAGGCAGCAAACTTTGGTCGACGACGTAGAATACGAGTCGACAGAAGGCGAGGGGAGATTCTCCTACAGCGGTAGAGAGAACCCCTTCAATGCTCTAACGTCGTCCGAATCAGAGGACGAAGAGGAAGAGGACCGGGAGCAGCTGATTAAGAGCCAGAGGGCGAGGGAGGAGCTGGATGCCCACATCCAAGCCCTCCAAATCAAATTACGGGCCAGGAGAGCGGCCAAAGAGGCTGCACAACAAAAACAGCAGCCAAAAGAGCAGCAACAACAAGAACAGTCCCATCAGTTGCCAAAGGGACAACGATCAACAGCTGCCAAGAAGCAACAGCAGCAGCAACAACAACTACATCAGCCAAAGCAGCAGCAGCAACAACAACAACAACAGAAACAGCAGCAGCAGAAGAAGCAGCAGAAGCAGCAACAACAACAACAGCGGAAGCAACAACAGCAGCAGCCAGCCAAAAAGGAGAGATGCCCTCCAATCAACGTCTTCGGACTGGAGACGAAGGACGTCGACACCTTATGTAAGTTGGCCACCAAAGATTCTTATTATATTAAGTATAAGGGTCCATTGCGAGTATCTGTCCATTGCTTATCAATGGCAGACTATCATATAGTTAAAGACAGGCTAGCGGTGTCGGAGGCCGAGTTTTTTTCCTACACCCCAAAAGAGGAAAAAGTGCAGACCATGCTCCTTAAGGACGTGGATCCTGACACTGATCCGGAGGAGATCCTCGCTAAGCTGCGCCAAGCGCAGAGCGGCGATGTCCAGGTCGTTGGGGTTAAGCCCTTCATCACTGCGGTTTCGAAAAGGGAGAACAGGAAACTTCCGTTCTTCCTAGTCCAGGTCACCCCAGACAGCAAATTAGATAGTCTAAAACGAATACATCGTCTAGGCTCTATTGATGTCAAATGGGACACATTGAACAAGACAAAGCACACACTCCAGTGTGCTCGTTGTCAGAGGTTAGGGCATGCCGCGGCGAATTGCAACGCAGTCTCGCTGCGTCAAATGCGCAGGAACCCACAATCGAGGGGAATGCCCCTTAGGGCCGGAGAAAGTTGAGGATAGGAGCAAACTAAAATGTGTACTCTGTAAGACCAGCGGGCACCCTGCCAACTATCGGGGATGCCCTAAGGTCCAAGAAATCAGAAAAATAATAGAGGCCAAAAGGAAAGGAAAAATGGTAGAAGCGAGGCCAGTGCCCCGTGTTCCAGCTACCACTGTTACTCCGGCAGTCTCCTATGCCCAAATGGCATCGGGTAGGCGACCGGTTCAACAGACAGTGCCGAAGGTGGCCCCGGTCCCAGTGGCCAGGCAACCTGAAGCCGATCTGGATCTGAAGACGGTCCTGCTCTCCATCCAGGGGCAGATCGCTCAGCTTCAAAAGCAGTTCCTTGAGCAAGCAGCGCGAGTAGACCTCATCTACTCGACGCTGTTCGGAGAGCCAAATGCAACATCGGTTTAATGGCTGCGCAGGCAGCCCGTAACCTTAAAATCCTAGCAGTGAATGTGAATTCACTGATCAGGCCTGAACGTAAACTAAACTTCGGTAACTTGTTGCAAATCCATAATCCTGACGTGTTGATGGTTAGCGAAACTAGGCTAAACCAGACGCATACCCTCAGGTACAAGAATTATCATATCATTCGAAGAGACCGAGCCTACCTAGCTGGTGGGGTCGCTCTCTTAATCAAAAAAGGCCTTTGTCATAAGGTCGTGTATAGCGGTGAAGTGCGAAAATTCCAGGCGATAGAAGCGTGTATCGCACGTATCCCCCTTCGGGGTGGTAAGCGGCTATATGTGATCGCGATCTATGCGTCTGACAAGGCACATATCAATCCCCATTTCATTTCAGAGCTCGATACTCTATTTACTAGCCTTCGACTGAGCTCGGAAGAGAACTACTATGTCATAGCCGGGGATTTGAACTCGAGGCATATGGATTGGGGCAACGTGGTGCATAACGCCAGGGGGACCTCATTGTATAACTGGTTGGTAGAGCACAATAGTGAGTTCAAGCTAGACTTGCTTGCAACCGATAGGCCATCCTTTCCGAGAAGCGGGTCCTATCTGGATCTGATGCTGATAGACAAACGACTGACTATACTGGACGTGGAAAGACGCACACGGAACTGTTTAACTGCGGTTGAGTACGAGAGTGACCACTGCGGGCTCTTCGCGGCTATTCAACTCCCGAACGAGGTGGAAGAACTGGAGGAATATGTCCAGAGGCACCCTTATAATTACAATAAGGTCCGCTGGCCACGCTTCTCCAGGACTTTATCCACAGAACTACGTTCGAGTGAGATCAATCCGCCGACTAACAGAAACCTGACGAACGAAGAGGTTGACAGGTATCTCATACAAATGAACGACGTAATAAAACGAACCATGGAGAAAACCATTCCGAAGGTAGTACAAATCGATGACAGCGATGTTTATCGAAATGCTACCATCGATGCACTTCACGTGCACAAAAGTAGACTGCTGTCAAGACTCAAACTCTTGCACAGACGGTTTACAGATCCACAAAACGCGGAAGTCAGTGCACTGAAGTCTGAGATCAAGAACCTCCAACAGTTAATTCGAATGAATTACAGCTTGGCAATAAGCTTGCACTGGGGCAATAAAATCCGGGCTGTACAATCCAACAACCCGGGTATGTTTCCGCAAGTAAATAAAATATTTCGGAGGAAAGATCAAAATGACATTCAGGTCGTTAGACTTCCCAGGACGACACCCAACGAACAATTACTGACTTCAATTGGCATCGATCCAGGTGAGGCAGTGCTAGACAATGACCCCTTCGTGGTTGGAAATCCCCAGGAGAAGGTTAAAGCTATTGGTGCTGTGTTCCAGCGAGTGTATACGGTCAACGAGGTTAGTAGGCCGAATCACGATCTGGAGAACAGAGCCTTGCTAAACCACTTCTATCTCCGCAACGAGATAAGTCAATGGCGATCCGAGAATCCTGGTTTCACCAGGTTCAGTGACGATAATATGGCACATAGTGCCGTCGCCTACGATGTAAATCACATCTTGATTTCCCAAGAAGATCTTCAGGGTATCTTCAACTCGCTGAAAAAGAAAAAGTCAGTGGGAATCGATGGAATACCGAATATTGTGCTTCGCCATCTTCCCCCGAAGCGGTCCAAATTTACACAACATTGTTCAACAACGCGCTGAGTAATGCACATTACCCGGCGCATTGGAAAACAGCTATAATGCAACCGATCCCTAAACGGGACAAAGACAAATCCATCCCGACAAATCTCCGGTCGATCAGTCTTCTTCCCTGCATAAGCAATTTTTTTGAAAAGATAGTCATAGGAGTTCTGAAACAATGGGCTGATGAAAATAAAATCATACCGGACAACCAGTTCGGATTTAGGACGGGGCATGATACCATACATGCCGCGTCAAAACTGGTATCCGACATTCAATGGAATAAAAGCAAAAATCAGTGCACGGGTGCCTGTCTGATTGACTTGGAGAAGGCGTTCGACACCGTTTGGTTGGAGGGTCTCTTCCTCAAGCTGGTCAGGCTCGGCATAAGTAAACCATTGCTATATACGATCTATGCCATGATAACAGGTAGAAAGTTCGTCGTGAAAAGTAACGGCGTAACTTCTACCACGGTCTTTGACATTAAAAATGGTCTTCAACAAGGGGCTGTTGGTTCGCCGATCTTGTTCTCAATATTCACTGCGGATCTTATAGGTTCCATGCCGCACTTAATTGCGTACGCCGACGATCTAGTAGCGTACAGATCAGGTCCGAAGGTCGAAGTAATAAATATCTTGTTGCAGCGTGACTTCGAAAAAATTCAGCGTTTTTGCGACGACTGGAAGTTGATTATCAACTTCCTGAAGTGTGAAACTACCCTTTTCAGGACCCCGTTGTACACGGCACCGCGGGATACGCGCACAAACTGGCGCAAGTTCGGCATAGTTGACCCGCAAGGACGGCCGTTAGCTGTGAAAAGTGTAGTTAGATATCTTGGCATTTGGCTGGATCAATATCTGTATTTTGACAAACATATAGATATTGCTCTGACGAAAGCCAGAAAAGCCTTTGCTGCGGCAAGGAGGTTGTTTTTCAGCAGCCAACTTGATACCAGGGTGAAGGTAATCTGCTACATGGCCCTAGTACGGCCAATTATGGCGTACGGTTGTCCCCTGTGGTTCAACGTGAGTCCTTCCCAGATGGAAAAGATGAGGCTGTTCGAGAGACAGCGTCTCCGGAGCTGTCTCCGTTTGTATCGCACACCCGAGTCTGAGTACAAGAAGTACTATCCTAACGAGGTCCTGTACAACGAGGCAAACTTGAACAGGATAGATAATTTTATTATTAAGCTGATCAGAAGGCACATTGCAGGGGCTATGACTTCTTCCAACAGTCTGATCTTCGGGGCTTATTACCCCAATATCATGTACCATGAAAGGGTGCGCCTTAACGGCTTTATTCCTCCCGAAGCATTAGTTTATTTAGACACGATTGGCCTAATACAGGATACAGACGGATGCCCTGTTATCTTCCATGTCGTACGCCGAACAGTGGACAGGCGACTCCAATACGAACCGGATGTCGCTCGCACCCACGAGGATCTTCTTCGGTTCAGTAGAGCGATCCCCGCTCGTGACAGGAAAGAGTCTGCCAAAGAACGGCTATTTTACTGGTGGTTACACCAAAACCAGTCTCCGCCACCGATGGCTTTTCTAGATGACCAGATAGTTGACCATGGTGGCCAACTTACATAGGTTTAAGGTAGCTATTAAGAAAAAAAAAAAAAAAAAAAAAAAAATCCAAAAACATTATAAAACAAAAAATCCAAAAAAAATAAAAAACAAAAAATTCCACCCAAATCAAAAAAATTGAAAAACTAATAAGAAAAGAAAAAAAAAGGTGCACCACGGCGTATAAAATATATATGTTAGGCATATACTTAAAATATACACCCTGGTGCACGTGTCCGTACTGTTACGGACATAGTTAAGATAGTCTTAAGTTTTATGTTAGGGTAAGTTAGTATAAGGTAGTTTAAGTATTTAAGTAAGTAAGTTTAGTTTAGCCAAGTTTTTGGAAAATTTTCTTGGCAAATGAAACATTTTATTAAAAGATTGTCTTAAAGACGAAAAAAAAAAAAAAAAAAAACAGATTAAGCCGAAAGGCACATTTTTTAACGTAGATTAGATTAGCTTAGAGTACCCGCATAGGGTCAGTAGGTTAGTATTAAGAAAATTTGTGAATTCTTAAGTTAGTTAAGCTAGTTTTAAGTACTTTTGTCTAGCAAGTAAGTCCACATGAACTAAATGAAATAAAATTACATGAAAAAAAAAAAAAAAAAGCACCCGGCTGCGCGGATCCCAGTATTTGTATACTATATATATTTATTATACTTTTCGTTTTTCTGAATATTTTTAATAAGCCGAAACACTTGTGGACAGTTCAACGGTCTGTGCACGATGACCGGAGGAGACCCTCCTCAGCACTACTTCACTTTCTGTATCTCAGTGACCATTGCGGACTTAGTGCCGAAATCAAGATCCCCAACAATATTGCGGAATTATTAAAGTTTGTTCTCCTCAAATGCACCTCACATATCGTCCAATAGAAACTTGTTAAACGAGGAGATTGACACGTATCTAATACAATTGGACGAGACAATAAAACGAACGATGGACAGTACGATACCACGGTATACAAGAACAAATAACGAAAACTTGTACCGCAATGCGACAACTGACGCACTACATCAACGGAAAAGTAGACTCCTGTCAATATTAAAAACCTTGTACAGGCGGTTTACTGACAGACGAGATAAGGAAATTAGGACACTGAAATCGCTCATCAAAAACATTCAAACATTAATTGTTCAGAACTACAGACTTTCTATTAACTTGCATTGGAACAATGAGATTCGGGCTGTTAGATCCAACAACCCGAGCATGTTCCCGCAAATAAACAAATTCTTTCGCAGTGAGCGAAGCGATCTTAAGTGTCTTAAACTCCCCAGAACGACGGACAACGAACAAATACTGACTACAGCAGGTATTGATCCGGATAACGTCGGTGCTCGACGATAACTTCTTTGTGGTCGAAGACCCGCAAGAAAAAATGGAGGTACTAGGAGCGGTCTTTCAGGAAGTGTATAAGGTGAAAGAGAGTGTTCGCTCAAACTACGACCTGGAGAATCTCGTACAATCTAGCAACTCGCAACTTCGAGAAGACATGTAACAATGGCAGATAACGTCATCCGACGAAGGGGTTCATCCCCCGTTCATCGCGAAGACAGAGCTCCAAGCGGTCTTCGAATCACTAAAGAAGAAAAAGTCAGTTGAAATCGGCGGGATCTCTAACATTGTGCTAAGACATCTCCCCCTAGATGTGGTTAATATGTACATTATCCTGTTTAACAATGCTCCGAATAATGCACATTATCCGGAACATTGGAAAACTGCGAATGTGCAACCCATATCTAAGCGAGGTAAAGATTCTTCGAATCCGTGCAACTTCCGGTCAATTAGTCTCCTTCCGAACATCATCAAAGTATTCGAGATGGTGATAAATAGAGCTCTGATCACCTGGACAGAGGACAAACAAATTATTCCGGATAACCAATTCGGTTTCAAAGCGGGGCATGACACTATTCATGCCGCGTCGAAACTGGTGTCGGATATCCAAGGGAACAAGAGCCAGAAACAATGTACGGGTGCCTGCCTGATTGACCTGGAGAAGGCCTTCGACACCGTGTAGTTAGAAGGACTTTTTTACAAGTTCAATGGGCTAGGTATTAGTAAACCACTGCTGTACCTACTGTGTAACATGCTTACTGGTAGAAGGTTCGTCGTCAAGAATCGCGCAGGGTGACTTCGACTCATTCGTGAGAAGTTGCGATGACTGGAAGTTGAATATCAACTTCCAGAAGTCGGAACCCACACTGTTCACGACCGCGTTGTATAAGGCTTTGGCGGATACGAAAAAGAATTGGCGAAATTTCTCAATTGTTGAGCGAAATTGTTGATCTGGCTAGATCAATATCTATATTTTAACAAACATGTAGATGCTGCTCTAGCCCGAGCCCGAGGTGCTTTCGCTCTAACAAAGAGACTGTTTTATAACAGCCAACTCGATGCGAGGGTGAAGATAATCTGCTACATGGACCTCATCCGGCCAATGCTCACCTATTGCTGTCCCGTGTGGTTCAACGTGAGTGCAAGCTTGATGGAAAAGATTCGGGTGTTTGAGAGAGCTTGTCTTATTGCTTGCCTTCACCTTTACAGAACACCAGAGCACAGACAATTCTACTCCAATGAGGTATTATATAACAGGGCGAACCTGATACGAGTGGACAATTTCCTGTTGAAGAAGATTCGATGGCATACTGCCAGAGCGATGAACTCGGCCAATAACTTGATCTCGAGGGCATACTACCTTAATCCTCAATACTACGAAAGGGTACGTAATAACGGTTTCGTCCCCCCAGAACCATTCCTCCATTTGGACAAACACGATCTGATACAAAATGAAAATGCGGTTTTGTATGCATGTGTATAATAATATATGTATATATATATACATGTTTATATGTACGTATGCTTAGATTAAGGTAGATTATGTTATTTTAAGGTAGCATGTAGGTTAGAATATAATTTTTATTTAAAACAGTTCGGTTATTAAGGTTTTTTTTTCAAATTTATCTTCATCCTAAATTGTACAGTGAAAAAAAATTATTAGTATTATTATATATGTTAGATTAAATCGAAAGACAAGGTTAGGTTTAACTTAGAGTGCCCGCCGAGGGCCAGTAAGTTTAAAGTAATATTGTTCGTCCAACTAGTCTTAAGCATTTTTGTCTAGTAAGTAAGATTGTTATGAATTAAGAAAATAAAAAATGAAGCAAAAAAAAAAAAAAAGTTAAGCGATGGAAGGCCATGCTACAGGAATACAATTGCTGGCGCTTTATCACGCCTCCCACAGACGTCCGAGGTAAATTCAATGACAATGACCCAACACAGTGACGACAGCTCTTCACACAGTCTGATTCCACCTGTAGAAGCACCTATTAATGTATTCCGCAATCAAATTATACTTAGAATCGGAAACGAATCGAATCGTCAACTTATAATTAAATTCCCAACCTATTACAGGCATATTTTTAGTCAGCCTAGTTATAACGACGCCGACACGGACTGACATATATATATATATATACATGTTTAAAAAATTCGTTAACCCCAGCACAATAAATGGTTTACTCACAGGAGGAAATATAATGGGTCGAATACAGGAAACTTTTTCCAAAGAAACTCGCGAAGGAAAATCGCAAGCAACTATTAGAAAACTTTTATTTTCAATGGCAGCAAAAATCTAGAATTAGTGAAAAATTGCCAAACATGCAACATGCATATCCTCGAAACAACCCCAATCCGAAACTATCCTGGTCATACAATACAGCTTGATATTTTCTCAACAAAAAAGAATTAAGTATTAACTTCGACATGTAAGCTCACTAAATTTGCGAAAACCAAGCTAATTCAATCTAGACCAATCGTTGGCGTCAGGCAACCGCTCCGGGAAATGCTATTCCCATTCGGCGTTCCTGAAAATGTCGTCATTGACAACGAAAAAGCCCTTTACTCCGCAACAATTACTTTCATGATGGAAGACGAGTTAGCAATCCGCGTTTATAAAACACCTCCTTACAAAAGCGAAGTGAATGGGCAGTTTGAGAGGTTTAATTCCGCTCTTTCTACGATTAGGCGATCCCTCAAGGCTGAGCAAACTCCTCGCTCTTTTGAAGAACTATTTGAAGGAGAAACTAGTGAGTATAATTTCACCGTTCATGCCACAACTCGAAAGAAACCCATCGAACTCTTCCTAAAAAATATTCATAAAAGCAACATTAGAAACTGACACCGCTTTCTTTATTTCAGATGTGTACTTTATTTCGTAAAAGGAAAAATTCAAATCTTGGATTTTTTAAAAAGTCCTAATTTATCTCACTGCACACCGGATAGACAAAGACGCAAAACGGCAACTTAAAAATAATTCACGAAATCAACATCGACCATTAGGAACAGTTTTTGACAAATATTGCTCCAACGCTCGTCCTAAACACAACGAAGTACGATCCTCTGTTCCCTTACCTATCCCACGAATACCAACAAATACAAATCAATGTAATATATATAATCAATGTATATAATCTTATGGCTTTATACGATCACCATATATATGCATCAAATAATGCACTAGCAATGGAATACTATTTTAGACATTTGCTTCATTAATGTTAATGGGCTTACACGTTGAAAAACGTGGTTTGGCTTTTGAATCGAACTAACAGCCAAACATCCACTAATTCTGGATGGGAAGGTCTCAAACCCCTCCCGGTTGTATTGGCCCAAACGTCTTTTGGCCGAGATTGTTCCATGGACTCTGTTCCGGTACCTTTTTGTTGTAAATTTGTTGAAAGCATCGCTCTACTCATTGTTGGCCGTTATTTAAGGAGATACATATTCTTTCTTCAAGACCCCTTTACGTGTTCCAAGTCTTTAGGGAATTCTTTAAACGTAGTGGTAACATTTTGAAGATAACATCGGATTATTACAGTTTATGCGTTAATAATTGGTAACTGTCCCTGCAGTACATAAAACAAATCAATCACTTTTTACCGTTACTGCTCCTAGATTTTCAATAAGTTACTGACTGTGATAAGACAAACATACAATTTTAATGCGTTTCTAAAAGAAGTAAAAGATTGGTTATTCGGTGTCAATTAAGTTTGACACCGAATCTTTTTTTCTATGCCCTTTCAATCTGTCATTCATTTTTTTAAAAATTATGCTCTATACGCTTACGCTTCTTTTATGTAACATTTACCCCACATTAACTCTCCATTTGTTATATGAATCATTCAACAATAACTTATGTTGGTCTCTCGACCTTTTGAAATGGCAATCCTAAGGATCGAAGAGCTTTGGCCGGCCGCAAGCCTCGCGGGACTGTAAGTGAACCAGATCCCTAACGGACTGAGATCCTGCCTCAATTATGAAACTAATCAGAGCGTGCAACCCCAGACTTAAGACTGAAAATTAGAAAAAACCCAAGATCTCTTGGGAGGACCGCATTTCTTCTGATCAACGAAGAATCCCTTGAGCCTCTAGCTAAAGACGGCCATAAAATCAGCTTTGGTTTTAGAAAGGTCCCTCTGAAAGTTTTCAGAAAGGAAAACGATCTTTCTGAGCCGTCCACCTCAACTGCCCAAAATCCAACAAACCACCCTACACCCTCGGAGTTGTGTACTCCACTGAACTCGGAGAGTGTCTCCAACCTTTGCTCCACGCTCCTGACTCTGAGTCTGAACTCAGACACGGACATGGAAAAAACACCAAAAACCTCGCAGGAGGACTCCGGTGAGTCTAGTTACTCAGCGATGGATCCAATCATGGAGATAGAGCTCAAGGAAAGACTCTGGCGAGGCCAATATCACAATGGTGGATGCGTCTGACCATGCTGAAGCTCCTTCAGATTAACATCTATCACTCAAAAATAGCCTCCTCTAACCTCATTATCCGCCTAGCCAGCAGCGGAGAAGATATTGTCCTTAACCAAGAAACCCTGGATCATAAAAGATCAGGTGAATGGACTAAGGACGGCAAACTATAAACTTATATACACAAGAAATACAGGTAAACCTAGAACTTGTATATATTGCAAATCAAGACCTCACGGCGGCGATATTAGAGCTAGGAGACTCTAAATACTGGTTTATCTCCTCCTACATGGCCTTCGATGCAGCAATACCCCCGACCGGCATAGAAACCATCACTGAGCTCGCGCTGACAAATAGTGCAAACCTTATAATCGGATGCGATTCCAAAACCCATCACCTTTATATAGAAGCACTGATACAAATGACAGATGTGAGTCTCTCTTAAATTGCATACTTCTAAATATAGTATTAAATACGAAGACCCTACTTTCATCACAAAAAATCGCCAATAAGTTCTAGATCTCACCCTTATATCCAACAATCTTTCTTATCTTATTACTAACCGGAGAGTGTCTAAAGCTCATTCCTTCTCAGATCATCGATACCCGTGCTTTGACCTAAATTATCACTTACCACTACAACTGGCAATTAGGAACTACAGGAAAACAATTTAGTATCTCTACTTGCGTATCTGCTCTCTCTTCTTGCCTTATCAACCCCCTGCGCCTCCTTAAAACACCAGTGAGCTGTACCTAGTAGCCATACTACAAACGCGCATAATGAAGCGATGAATATCGCCTGCCCCTAAAAACACCTGGGTAAACACCCAAACCGCGCTGGTCGAACGCAAACCTAAATAATCTTCGCCTAATCTGCAAAGGAAAATTTAATAAGGCAAGGAACACTAATTAGACTCGTGATTGGGATTCCCACAAAGAAAACTGAAACTCTTACAAAATTGAAGTCAGGAAAGCAAAAAGGAACACGTGGAAGAAATTCTCCGAAAAAATCAAAGAATCCTCGGCAGCACCCATGCTTCGCTTCTTCAAAAAAGCCGACGACACATGGACGTCATCAAACGAGGAATCACTCAAACTGCTAATGGACACCCACTTCCAGGGTCATTCAGCAGACCAGAGTCAAGGTGGTATTTATACCCAAGGCAGGTAAAAGGTCCCACATGTACCCAAAGGATCTTAGACCTATCAGGCTATCTTCCTTTCTATTAAAAACTCTAGAAAGACTTATAGAACTACATTTAAGATCTACTATAGATCCTACTAAACTCGCACTATCTCAACATGCAACATGTACGCACTATTAAGAAATCACTAAACTTAAAATAATATACCATGGTTGCATTCCTGGACATTGAAGAAGCTTTTAGCAACATCAATGTCTAGGTACATCACAATTGTACATCACAATTGTACAGGCACTGGAAGGACGGGACTGGTAGCACTAATAGACCAACTTCACAAGTAGAGTAGTTAATGCTACTTTGGGAAACGCCTCCGCAAAAAGTTCAACCAGGAGAGGTACACCTCAAGGAGGAGTACTCTCTCCTTTTCTCTGGAATATGGCAGTAAATAAACTCCTACTACTACTGGAGAAAGTGGGCTGCAAAACTATTGCTTATGCGGACGATTTTGCCATAGCCTTCTCAGGAAAATATCCTAAAGTTTTGAGAGATCTAATGCAACAAGGTCTGAATCTACTTGAAAACTAAGCGAGTCAAAATGGTCTGGGTGTTAACGCTTAAAAGACCGAAATTGTCCTTTTCGTTAGGAAACATAAGACTCCCACTATCGACCCTCTCATTCTAAATGACACCAATAAACCATTCTCATATTAGGCGAAATACCTCGGCCTATCGTCCAATAGAAACTTGTTAAACGAGGAGATTGACACGTATCTAATACAATTGGACGAGACAATAAAACGAATGATGGACAGTATGATACCACGGTATACAAGAACAAATAACGAAAACTTGTACCGCAATGCGACAACTGACGCACTACATCAACGGAAAAGTAGACTCCTGTCAAGATTAAAAACCTTGTACAGGCGGTTTACTGACAGACGAGATGAGGAAATTAGGACACTGAAATCGCTCATCAAAACAGTACGATACCACGGTATACAAGAACAAATAACGAAAACTTGTACCGCAATGCGACAACTGACGCACTACATCAACGGAAAAGTAGACTCCTGTCAAGATTAAAAGCCTTGTACAGGCGGTTTACTGACTGACGAGATGAGGAAATTAGGACACTGAAATCGCTCATCAAAAACATTCAAAAATTAATTGTTCAGAACTACAGACTTTCTATTAACTTGCATTGGAACAATGAGATTCGGGCTGTTAGATCCAACAACCCGAGCATGTTCACGCAAATAAACAAATTCTTTCGCAGTGAGCGAAGCGATCTTAAGTGTCTTAAACTCCCCAGAACGACGGACAACGAACAAATACTGCCTACAGCAGGTATTGATCCGGATAACGTCGGTGCTCGACGATAACTTCTTTGTGGTCGAAGACCCGCAAGAAAAAATGGAGGTACTAGGAGCGGTCTTTCAGGAAGTGTATAAGGTGAATGAGAGTGTTCGCTCAAACTAAGACCTGGAGAATCTCGTACAATCTAGCAACTCGCAACTTCGAGAAGACATGTAACAATGGCAGATAACGTCATCCGACGAAGGGGTTCATCCCCCGTTCATCGCGAAGACAGAGCTCCAAGCGGTCTTCGAATCACTAAAGAAGAAGTTGAATATCAACTTCCAGAAGTCGGAACCCACACTGTTCACGACCGCGTTGTATAAGGCTTTGGCGGATACGAAAAAGAATTGGCGAAATTTCTCAATTGTTGAGCGAAATTGTTGATCTGGCTAGATCAATATCTATATTTTAACAAACATGTAATTTTTATTTAAAACAGTTCTTTTTTTTCAAATTTATCTTCATCCTAAATTGTACAGTGAAAATAAATTATTAGTATTATTATATATGTTAGATTAAATCGAAAGACATAGTATAAGATTAGGTTAACTTAGAGTGCCCGCCGAGGGCCAGTAAGTTTAATGCAATATTGTTCGTCCAACTAGTCTTAAGCATTTTCGTCTAGTAAGTAAGATTGTTATGAATTAAGAAAATAAAAAATGAAGCAAAAAAAAAAAAAAAAAATTAAGCGATGGAAGGCCATGCTACAGGAATACAATTGCTGGCGTTTTATCACGCCTCCCACAGACGTCCGAGGTAAATTCAATGACAATGACCCAACACAGTGGCGACAGCTCTTCACACAGTCTGATTCCACCTGTAGAAGCACCTATTAACGTATTCCGCAATCAAATTATACTTAGAATCGGAAACGAATCGAATCGTCAACTTATAATTAAATTCCCAACCTATTACAGGCATATTTTTAGTCAGCCTAGTTATAACGACGCCGACACGGACTGACATATATATATATATATACATGTTTAAAAAATTCCTTAACCCCAGCACAATAAATGGTTTACTCACAGGAGGAAATATAATGGGTCGAATACAGGAAACTTTTTCCAAAGAAACTCGCGAAGGAAAATCGCAAGCAACTATTAGAAAACTTTTATTTTCAATGGCAGCAAAAATCTAGAATTAGTGAAAAATTGCCAAACATGCAACATGCATATCCTCGAAACAACCCCAATCCGAAACTATCCTGGTCATACAATACAGCTTGATATTTTCTCAACAAAAAAGAATTAAGTATTAACTTCGACATGTAAGCTCACTAAATTTGCGAAAACCAAGCTAATTCAATCTAGACCAATCGTTGGCGTCAGGCAACCGCTCCGGGAAATGCTATTCCCATTCGGCGTTCCTGAAAATGTCGTCATTGACAACGAAAAAGCCCTTTACTCCGCAACAATTACTTTCATGATGGAAGACGAGTTAGCAATCCGCGTTTATAAAACACCTCCTTACAAAAGCGAAGTGAATGGGCAGTTTGAGAGGTTTAATTCCGCTCTTTCTACGATTAGGCGATCCCTCAAGGCTGAGCAAACTCCTCGCTCTTTTGAAGAACTATTTGAAGGAGAAACTAGTGAGTATAATTTCACCGTTCATGCCACAACTCGAAAGAAACCCATCGAACTCTTCCTAAAAAATATTCATAAAAGCAACATTAGAAACTGACACCGCTTTCTTTATTTCAGATGTGTACTTTATTTCGTAAAAGGAAAAATTAAAATCTTGGATTTTTTAAAAAGTCCTAATTTATCTCACTGCACACCGGACAGACAAAGACGCAAAACGGCAACTTAAAAATAATTCACGAAATCGACATCGACCATTAGTAGTTTTTGACAAATATTGCTCCAACGCTCGTCCTAAACACAACGAAGGACGATCTGTTTCCTTACCTATCCCACGAATACCAACAAATACAAACCTTAATCCATAATCTGAAGCAAAGAAAGATTAAAAGACCATTCAAATTTATAGGCTCTGCGTGGAAATGGATTGCTGGCAATCGTGACCACAACGATCTCGAGTCACTGGCAATGCTTAAAGAGTATGACTGTCTAGAAAAAGCGTATCAAACTTGGCCGTTTGGAGTCAGCATAAAACTGTAGGTCCCTTTCCTGGGTACGACAAGAAATACTTTTCACGGCCCACCTCTTTCGAGTTACTGACAATGCTCAAAGAGTATAACTGTCTAGAATGATAAACAGTGATAAAACAACAAATGATTGCTGAGAAGCTAGGCCCTGGCCCTCTACAAGCTGTAGCGCCACCCTTATTATTATATTATTATTATTATTACACATGTCACTACGATATTCACTTGTAAGGAGAGGCGAAACTTTAGAAGCCGCAATGTATATAATCTTATGGCTTTATACGATCACCATATATATGCATCAAATAATGCACTAGCAATGGAATACTATTTTAGACATTTGCTTCATTAATGTTAATGGGCTTACACGTTGAAAAACGTGGTTTGGCTTTTGAATCGAACTAACAGCCAAACATCCACTAATTCTGGATGGGAAGGTCTCAAACCCCTCCCGGTTGTATTGGCCCAAACGTTTTTTGGCCGAGATTGTTCCATGGACTTTGTTCCGGTACCTTTTTGTTGTAAATTTGTTGAAAGCATCGCTCTACTCATTGTTGGCCGTTATTTAAGGAGATACATATTCTTTCTTCAAGACCCCTTTACGTGTTCCAAGTCTTTACTTACTTACTTAAGGTGGCGCTACAGTCCGGGGTGGACCTGGGCCTCAACCAACAAGCGTCTCCAGCCAGCTCGACCTTTAGCTAGCTGTCTCCAGTTTCGCACGCATAGTTGGTTGAGGTCCCTTTCCACTTGCGTGCGCCACCTGAGTCGCGGTCTTCCTCTACTGCGCCGTCCCTCGGGGGTGGATTCGAAGACTTTTCGGGCCGGAGTATTGGTTTCCATCCGCTCTACATGACCTAGCCATCTCAGTCTTTGGATCTTCACTCTTCTGGCTAAGTCGATGTCGCTGAACAGCCCGTATAGTTCGTCATTATATCTCCTCCTCCACTCACCGTCTATGCAGACGGGACCGAAAATCACACGAAGAATTTTCCTCTCGAAGCAACCAAGGGCAGCTTCATCCGCTTTTGACAAAGTCCATGCCTCCGCGCCATATAGCAGGACTGGGACGATTAAGGTCTTGTAGAGCGTTATCTTGGTTGTTCGAGAGAGGGC
The DNA here is from genome assembly GCA_907269125.1 of Eristalis pertinax. NCBI lineage: Eukaryota > Metazoa > Arthropoda > Insecta > Diptera > Syrphidae > Eristalis > Eristalis pertinax. The sequence continues at coordinate 54,910,290 of OU026149.1, read as the reverse complement.
TTTGTTTACCAGTTGCTTTCTTAGCCCAAAGAAGCAGCGATTGGCAAGGGTTATTCTTCGTTTGATTTCAGCGCTGGTGTCATTGTCTGAGTTTATAGCGGTGCCTAGGTAGACAAAGTTTTTGACTACCTCAAAGTTATATCTGTCTGCTGTGACGTTCTGACCGAGACGTCGGTGTTGGGTGTCCTTTCTCGTTGACAGCATATACTTGGTCTTACCCTCGTTTACCGCTAAACCCATCTTCGCGGCCTCCGTTGCAATACCCACAAAAGCGCCATTGACATCACGCTGCGTTCTTCCAATAATGTCAATATCGTCGGCATATGCGAGTAGTTGGACGGACTTCTGAAAGATTGTTCCTCTGGTGTTGGCGTTCGAGTTTTGAACAATTCTTTCAAGAACGATGTTGAAAAAGTCGCATGACAGCGCGTCGCCTTGTCTGAATCCTTTTTTGACATCAAAGGTCTCGGTTAGGTCTTTACCGACCTTGATGGAGCAGCGTGCATTCTCCATCGTCATCCTACACAAACGGACGAGTTTGGTAGGGATGCCAAAACTAGACATTGCTCTGTATAGCTCGTCTCTATAGATGCTATCATACGCGGCCTTAAAATCGATGAAAAGGTGGTGGGTATCGATTTGTTGCTCCTGGGTTTTCTCCAAAATCTGCCGTAGTGTGAATATTTGGTCGATGGTGGATTTTCCTGTCCTAAAGCCACACTGGTATGGACCGACCAGGTTGTTGACGAATGGCTTTAGGCGTTCACACAGTATGGCAGATAAGATTTTATATGCGATACTTAGGAGACTGATGCCTCTGTAGTTGGCGCAGTTCAAAGGGTCTCCTTTTTTATGGATCGGGCAAACAATGCTGAGGTTCCATTCAGCGGGCATGTTTTCCTCCGACCATATTTTACAGATGAGTTGGTGCATGCGCCTTACCAAATCATCGCCTGCGGCTTTAAAAAGCTCGGCGGGTAGGCCGTCAGCTCCCGCAGCCTTGTTGGATTTCAGTTTAGATATGGCAATCCTCACTTCATCCGGGTCGGGTGGACGGAATTGTTGATCTTCGTCGTCCCTTTCATTGGGGTTGAATGGTTCGTTCTGCCTGACAGCGGGATTTGGTTCTACGTCGCCGTTATACAGTCTGCAGAAATGGTTTTTCCATATCCTCAGCATCGACTGTGACTCTACTACGATGTTCCCTTGATCATCCTTACAGGCTTCGGTTCGGACTTTATAACCTTGACTGGTTAACTTTACCCTTTGGTAAAACTTCCTCACCTCATTCCTGCAGTAATATCCCTCTATTCTGCCGATCGCGCGCTTCTCATGCTCCTTCTTTTTTCTCCTGAGAAGCCGGTGTTCGTCTCTCCTCTTCTGCTCGTAGAGCTCCCGAGCAGCTCTTGTCCTTCTTTGCAGTGCCGCTTTGTATGCTTCTTGCTTGGCTGCATTCGCCTGCCGACACTCGTTGTCAAACCAGGGGTTTCGTTGTGGTGGCGGATTGAAACCCAGCACATCAGAGGCGGCATCTCTGATGGCTTTTTGGCAATGCTGCCACTGGTCTTCAATACTTGATGTTGGCGGCGTAGGATTTCTTAAGAGGTTAAGGGAGGCACGATCGGAAAAGGATTTGGCTATCTCTTGCGATTGTAGCCGGCTGACGTTGAACTTCCTCACAGCATTTCTTTGTCTTGGCGGTGTTCGCAACCTTACCTTGGCTACAACAAGGTGGTGGTCCGAATCAATGTTGGCGCCTCGGAACGTTCGGACATCTATGATACTGGAGGAGTGCCTTGCGTCTATCGCAATATGGTCAATCTGATTGACGGTTGATTGATCAGGAGATCGCCATGTTCCTTTGTGAATATCGAGATGTGGGAATCTTGTACTGGCTACTACAACATTTCGCCCCGCAGCAAAATCGATCAGCCTAAATCCGTTATCGGATGTGGTGTCGTGTAGGCTGTGCTTTCCGACCGTACTACCAAAGATGTTCTCTCTTCCTAGCTTTGCGTTAAAATCGCCAAGGACAATTTTAAAGTCGTAGCTAGGGCATTGATCATACGTTTTGTTCAGGAGCTCATAGAACCTGTCTTTGGTGTCATCATCTTTCTCCTCTGTGGGGGCATGTGCGCATATAAGGCTTATGTTGGCAAATTTAGCCTGGATGCGAATTGTCGTGAGGCGCTCGTTCACGGACCTGAACGATAGGACTTCTTGCCTAAGTCTGCCTCTAACGACAAATCCACATCCAAATAGGCGCTGTTTTTGTTGTTTGTAGCAATCACCGTAGTACATATCACAGTTTTTCATCCTTCTTTTGCCGGGTCCATCCCATCGCACTTCTTGGATGGCGGTTATATCTGCTTTGCAGCAGTTTAGGGCTTCCGCTAGTTGTTCCAAGTCTTTAGGGAATTCTTTAAACGTAGTGGTAACATTTTGAAGATAACATCGGATTATTACAGTTTATGCGTTAATAATTGGTAACTGTCCCTGCAGTACATAAAACAAATCAATCACTTTTTATCGTTACTGCTCCTAGATTTTCAATAAGTTACTGACTGTGATAAGACAAACATACAATTTTAATGCGTTTCTAAAAGAAGTAAAAGATTGGTTATTCGGTGTCAATTAAGTTTGACACCGAATCTTTTTTTCTATGCCCTTTCAATCTGTCATTCATTTTTTTAAAAATTATGCTCTATACGCTTACGCTTCTTTTATGTAACATTTACCCCACATTAACTCTCCATTTGTTATATGAATCATTCAACAATAACTTATGTTGGTCTCTCGACCTTTTGAAATGGCAATCCTAAGGATCGAAGAGCTTTGGCCGGCCGCAAGCCTCGCGGGACTGTAAGTGAACCAGATCCCTAACGGACTGAGATCCTGCCTCAATTATGAAACTAATCAGAGCGTGCAACCCCAGACTTAAGACTGAAAATTGGAAAAAACCCAAGATCTCTTGGGAGGACCGCATTTCTTCTGATCAACGAAGAATCCCTTGAGCCTCTAGCTAAAGACGGCCATAAAATCAGCTTTGGTTTTAGAAAGGTCCCTCTGAAAGTTTTCAGAAAGGAAAACGATCTTTCTGAGCCGTCCACCTCAACTGCCCAAAATCCAACAAACCACCCTACACCCTCGGAGTTGTGTACTCCACTGAACTCGGAGAGTGTCTCCAACCTTTGCTCCACGCTCCTGACTCTGAGTCTGAACTCAGACACGGACATGGAAAAAACACCAAAAACCTCGCAGGAGGACTCCGGTGAGTCTAGTTACTCAGCGATGGATCCAATCATGGAGATAGAGCTCAAGGAAAGACTCTGGCGAGGCCAATATCACAATGGTGGATGCGTCTGACCATGCTGAAGCTCCTTCAGATTAACATCTATCACTCAAAAATAGCCTCCTCTAACCTCATTATCCGCCTAGCCAGCAGCGGAGAAGATATTGTCCTTAACCAAGAAACCCTGGATCATAAAAGATCAGGTGAATGGACTAAGGACGGCAAACTATAAACTTATATACACAAGAAATACAGGTAAACCTAGAACTTGTATATATTGCAAATCAAGACCTCACGGCGGCGATATTAGAGCTAGGAGACTCTAAATACTGGTTTATCTCCTCCTACATGGCCTTCGATGCAGCAATACCCCCGACCGGCATAGAAACCATCACTGAGCTCGCGCTGACAAATAGTGCAAACCTTATAATCGGATGCGATTCCAAAACCCATCACCTTTATATAGAAGCACTGATACAAATGACAGATGTGAGTCTCTCTTAAATTGCATACTTCTAAATATAGTATTAAATACGAAGACCCTACTTTCATCACAAAAAATCGCCAATAAGTTCTAGATCTCACCCTTATATCCAACAATCTATCTTATCTTATTACTAACCGGAGAGTGTCTAAAGCTCATTCCTTCTCAGATCATCGACACCCGTGCTTTGACCTAAATGATCACTTACCACTACAACTGGCAATTAGGAACTACAGGAAAACAATTTAGTATCTCTACTTGCGTATCTGCTCTCTCTTCTTGCCTTATCAACCCCCTGCGCCTCCTTAAAACACCAGTGAGCTGTACCTAGTAGCCATACTACAAACGCGCATAATGAGGCGATGAATATCGCCTGCCCCTAAAAACACCTGGGTAAACACCCAAACCGCGCTGGTCGAACGCAAACCTAAATAATCTTCGCCTAATCTGCAAAGGAAAATTTAATAAGGCAAGGAACACTAATTAGACTCGTGATTGGGATTCCTACAAAGAAAACTGCAACTCTTACAAAATTGAAGCCAGGAAAGCAAAAAGGAACACGTGGAAGAAATTCTCCGAAAAAATCAAAGAATCCTCGGCAGCACCCATGCTTCGCTTCTTCAAAAAAGCCAACGACACATGGACGTCATCAAACGAGGAATCACTCAAACTGCTAATGGACACCCACTTCCAGGGTCATTCAGCAGACCAGAGTCAAGGTGCTATTTATACCCAAGGCAGGTAAAAGGTCCCACATGTACCCAAAGGATCTTAGACCTATCAGGCTATCTTCCTTTCTATTATAAACTCTAGAAAGACTCATAGACCTACATTTAAGATCTACTATAGATCCTACTAAACTCGCACTATCTCAACATGCAACATGTACGCACTATTAAGAAATCACTAAACTTAAAATAATATACCATGGTTGCATTCCTGGACATTGAAGAAGCTTTTAGCAACATCAATGTCTAGGTACATCACAATTGTACAGGCACTGGAAGGACGGGACTGGTAGCACTAATAGACCAACTACTCACAAGTAGAGTAGTTAATGCTACTTTGGGAAACGCCTCCGCAAAAAGTTCAACCAGGAGAGGTACACCTCAAGGAGGAGTACTTTCTCCTTTTCTCTGGAATATGGCAGTAAATAAACTCCTACTACTACTGGAGAAGGTGGGCTGCAAAACTATTGCTTATGCGGACGATTTTGCCATAGCCTTCTCAGGAAAATATCCTAAAGTTTTGAGAGATCTAATGCAACAAGGTCTGAATCTACTTGAAAACTAAGCGAGTCAAAATGGTCTGGGTGTTAACGCTTAAAAGACCGAAATTGTCCTTTTCGTTAGGAAACATAAGACTCCCACTATCGACCCTCTCATTCTAAATGACACCAATAAACCATTCTCATATTAGGCGAAATACCTCGGCCTTATACTATACAGTAAATTAAACTGGAAGATCAACAAAAGAAGAAAGCGCAGGAAGGCGATCACTGCCCTATATATATATGAGCAAGAAAGCCATTGCTCACAAATGGGGTCTCCAACCTTACATTACGTGGCTATTCACACCTGTCATAGGACCCTATATATGTATGAGCAATAAAGCCATTGCTCACAAATAGGGTCTCCAACCTTACATTACGTGGCTATTCACACCTGTCATAAGACCCATCCTCTTATACAGCGTATTAGTATGGTGGACCATACCCAACGTCGGTACCCACCTTAACAAACTAAGAAAGGTACAGAGACAAGCTTGCATATGCATCAGGCGAGCACTTAGAACTACTCCCACCGATGCACTGGAAACTCTCCTGAACCTTACCCCACTTGATATCTTTGGAAAGCAAACACCAACCAACTGCGCAGTTCGTTTAAAGGCATGCTCTCAATGGTACAATCTCACCTTTGGACATGCCAAAATTCTACACGAACAAAACATTACTTCAATTTACTTAGACTACACCTCACCACGACACTTCCCAGAAAACAACCCTGACCGGACAGAGACCTGTTGTATGGCGGCGGATCCAAAACGGATGATGGAGTAGGAAGCGGAGTTTTCTCGGAGGGTCTACACCTGAACAAATCAGTTCGTATTCTCAATAACTGCAGCGTCTGCCATGTTCTGGTTAAGATGGAACGTGATATTATTATTATTTTCACTGACAGCCAAGCAGCAATCAAATCCCTGACATCGTTCGCTATATACTCTAAACTAGTAATCGACTGCCGTGCATCTCTAAACGAGATATCCGAAGAGACTTACAGGGAAACTGCAAAGCTGATGAAATCGCAAAACGCGCCACTAGACTGCCAGTTGATAGCATCTCTTGTAACATAGGTACCCTATTGTTACCTTTAAGCTACAACTCAATAATATCTACGAAAATAAAGTCAACGCCAGATGGTCTACAGGTAGTACGTGTCGAATTTCAAAACAAATCTGGCCCAATATTGATACTAAAAGATCAAGTGATCTTATTTCCTTAAAGAGATCCAAAATTAGCACTACAGTGGGCTTAATAACCGGGCACTGCCTCCTAGGCCTTCAAAACGACTAGGTCTATTTTCCAACGACTTCTGTAGAAGCTGCCTAGACAAAGAGGAGGAGAAAACATCCACCACCTCCTTTGCAACTGTCTTGCTCTCGCCTCAATCAGGAAAGCCACCATAGGCTCCTACTTCTTTGACAGTCTGAACGACCTCAGCTAGTCAAATTTGATGAGAAAACCAACTGGCTGTCAACTTCTCCTTATCACTACCTTAACACCAACGTGGCGGTACAATACTATGGTCTAAGTGCATTAATGCCACTTCCTACCTACCTACCTACCTAACTTATGTTTATAGTTACAGTCTGTATAAAACTTCATTGGAGTAGAATTGTCTGTGTCTGGAGATGTGTAAGGGCGAAAGCAAACCCTAAGACAAGCCTTCTCAAACACTAGAATATTTTCCATCAAGCTTGTACTCACGTACTCACACGGGACAGCCATAGATGACCATTGGCCGGATGTGGGCCATGTAGCGGATTACCTTCACCCTCGCATCGAGTTGGCTGTTGTTGTTTTTTATTAACTTCATATCATTTTTTGTTTACAAAAAGCGAATACAAAGTCGATTATGGTTTGGTTTAGGGCCGTCTACCAGATTGACAATTATATATAATATAAATAAGTATATAATAAATTAAAAGAGACTTAAATTATGCATAAATTCAAAAATCGCCTTCTAAAATACGGGTTCTGTAGCGTAAGGCTGTTGTAGTGTAGTTGTATAAAACTTCCCACCCATGGCTACCGTTCCATATATTGACAACCGCATCTAAATCCAGCACGGTGACTCCAAAATATATCACGCGGAATTCTTTCAAAGTAGGGCATCTTCCAATGAAATGGTATATATCCTTCCTCTTTTTAAGGTTGCACAGGTGACATATAATTGGAAGATCGGGTCGATGTTGAATAAAGTAGAGATTTAATAGTTCACCTCGAAAATTAAATACTTTGCTTATCATATGCAGGGTATAGCGGTTAAGGAAGTACGTAGAAGCGCTTTCAATATGGTTATAATTCAGCCTACTATAGACCAGCCTACGTTGTGATGAATGAGCATCAGTTAAAAATCGTATATGACATTGCTTGTTTTACTCAAAACATTGGTGGACATATATTTTATCATTGAAAGTTCCATATCAGCTTAAATATTTAGATTTACGCCGTAATTTGCCGCCAACTCCTCCCACTTTTGAACCAATGGCCCTCTTGTCGATATTATATGCTTCAATAAAATCATCGGCAATCTGCTTTCTTCCATCTGCACTATTTTCGTACAGTAATCTGCATTTAGTTTCAAGGTATTTAAAAAGGTGGGACGCCAGTTTCTAAATGCAGCATATAGGTTGGGGTACATGTTGGAAGTCGAAAGATTCGCTTCAGAAAGTATCTAAGGAATTTGTCGACTTCCTCAAAAAAGATTAACCCCAAATTTGGGACCCGTGCAGCAAAATAGAGGCCGCAGTTGCACGAAATAGCTTAATTTTCGACGTGTGATCGATATACTTATTGTCGATGGATCGTCCCCAAACTGATGAAATAGCTATTTTAGCTGCTGCTAGTTGACATACGAAGTGTTTTTTCGTACTTAGGTTAGATGTAATTAACATACCTAAATATTTATACTGCTTTACTATTTAAACGTTTTCACCCCGATAAGACCACTTTTCGCTGCGAAAATATCTTCCGCAGCCATTTCTAAAAATAATCACCTTTGATTGTTTGGTGTTGTAAATAGGTTTCAAGACGGTTCATCGCAAGCTGCAACCCTTCTATTGTCTCCGACAAGAACACTGTATCGTCCGCAAACTTCAGCGCTGGTATCCCCACACCACCAAGCTCGATTCCTCCTCCTACTTCCTCTACTATGTCGATTATAAATAAAATGAAAAGAAGGGTGCTTAAGACTCCCATTGCATTCCAATCCGTTCCATACATACGCCACGTTGTTGTTATGCATCGCATTCAGTTCGATTACTACAAAGCCAAATTGTAAAAGAGACCTTCACGCGGTATGGAATCAAGAGCTGTACGAAAGTCAACAAAGAAGACTTTTTACGATTTTGCTTAAAAATCTCCGCAATGTTTGTAAGGGTAAAGATGTGTTCCAATGTTGAATATTTTTTTCTGAACCCCGCCTGGTATTCATTCGAAATCTTGTTGTTTATTATCCATTGCGTAAGCCTGTTAAAGATGATAGCACTGAATAGTTTTGCCCTTTTTATGCAGTGGAAAGATGATCGTCCTTTTAAAGTTTCCTGGAACAATTACTGTCTCGAAAATTCTATTAAATTCACTTGTAAGCGCAGCGAGAAATTCAGAAGAGCTGTTCTTGTAAAATTCGAAAGCGATCCTATCATCACCTGGAGCTTTCCTTGCTTTGGAAGAATCGAATACACTTCTTACTTCGGTCAAATCTAAGACCTCATCCGCGAAGAATGGCGCTACATATTGCAGTAATGGAGAAAACTGTGGATTGTTTAGCAGATTCATAAAATATTCCCTTAACTCTGACACTTACAAGGTTGACGAGATCATGTTAGTCCTTCCTGTTACATTTTTAGCCGCCTTCCAAAATTCACCTGGAGATTTTGAAGAGTTAAGGACTGCTATGCTCTGCTTCAATACAAAGGCACTTGAAGTATTTGTTTGCTTCTGCATAGTGTTCTTTGGAACAGATGGTATTTTCTTTCCTTAGGCGTCTTTATAGGGCAAATGATTTTTTTCTCTCTTTCAGGCAGTCACTATGTAACCACTGTCTTACTTCAAGACGTCTTGAATTTGCGCTAGGCGGCACAGAACTTTTTATAATTTGAGTTAAAACATCGATGTTAGGCGTTGGTTTGTGTTCTATCATACTAGAAAGCTCGGAGTACAAATTATATTGAGAAGCGGAACGAAATCAGTCGTTCCAGACCAGCTTCGGTTGCCTTGAATCAACCGTAGCTCCTGTCTTCAAAAAAGGAAAGACCTGAAATTTGACCATGTCGGTATACGATTTTTAGTGGAAAATTTTCATGTTTCTCAAAACAGTTGGCTGTTGTAAAACAGTATTTGTAAGAGCAAAAGCGCCCCGGGCACGGGCTTGAACAGCATCTATATGTTTGTTAAAATATAGATACTGATCTAGCCCGTGGCGTTGTGGGTATGTGCGTCGACTCCTACGCACTTGGACCTGCCTGTCTAGTTCCGATTCCTGTTACGACAAGAAATACTTTTCACGGCCCCACCTCTTTCGAGTCACTGATAATGCTCAAAGAGTATAACTGTCTAGAAAAAGCTTCTCAAACTTGGCCGTTCGGAGTCGGCATAAAACTGCAGGTCCTTTCCACTCGTGATAGAACAATAGCACGTACAACACGAGTGGTTGCTGTGAAGCTAGGCCCTGGCCCTCTACGGGCTGTAGCGCCACCCATATTATATTATATCTAGGCAGATCCCTAGGTATCTGACTACAGTCCTTTGCGCCAGTGCTTGCCGGTGTCGTCCAACAATTGAGAACTTTCGCCAATTCTTTTTTGTATCCGCCGAGGCATTATACAACGGGGTCGTGACAAGTGTGGTTTTCCGACTTCCTGGTTGAATTTCAACTTCTAGTCATCGCAAATTCTCATAAATTAGTCGAGGATAGTGATGTCGTCGATCTTTTCACCTGATCTGTACACGATCAAGACGTCGGCGTATACAATTACGTGAGGAAGATGACTTATCATATCGCCCAAGAAAATTTTGAACAGGATTGGCAAATTAACGGCACCCTGTTGTAGGCCATTTTTACTTCAAAGATACCTGCAGAGGTCACATTGCCATTCTTGACGACGAATCTTCTACCGGTAAGCATGGTAAACTGTAGGTACAGCAGTGGTTTACTAATGCCTAGCCCATTGAGCTTTTAAAAAAGTCGGAGGAGCCTATATGACCTATAAGACCGGAGGTTGCACGGATTAGAAGAATCTTTTCCTCGTTTGGATATGTAGTACCTGCACTTTATCTTGCGGGTCTTCGACTACAGAGAAGTTATCTTCGAGTACGGTGTTATCTGGATCAATACTTGCTGTAGTCAGTATTTGTTTATTTTCCGTCGTTCTGGGGAGCTTAAGACACGGAAGATTACTAGCTACGAAAGAATTTATTTATCTGCGGAAAAATGTTCGGCTTGTGGATCTTACAGCCCGAATCTAATTGTTCCAATGTAAGTTAACAGAAAGTCTATAGTTCTGAACCATTAATGCTTGAATGATTTTGGTGAGCGATTTCAGTGCCAAACTCCCCTGTTGGGTTGCTGGCTGTTGTCACTGTTGCGTTGGTGGCTGCTGTCGCTATTGTCTTGCTGGTCGCTGCTGTTGTTATTCAGCAGCTTATGGCTGTTTTTGCTGACCGCTTTTGTTCCAACTATGTTTTCTTTGAGATGAAGTACTCGCTCCACTTTGTCTTCTGTGTCGGAGGGGAGTGAATCAAGCTGTTGCTGTGGACAGCGAACAGGCCTTCCTCTCCATCAAATCCATATTGTACCGCCTCTTCTCCTTCATCCCCTAACTCGGCTGATAATGTACTCGATGACGGCGCCTCACTCTGCCCTTCTCCCTGTAACCCTTCGGATGAAGCATTGGCATCTCCACATAGACACTATGGTGGTGCATTGTGATACCATTAGTCAGATTACTACTGATCGACAACTCCAGTGATAGTGCCGTTAATTTGATCCCAAACACCGGGCACCGTTGACTTGTCAGTTGGTTGCTGGTCATTGTCCGCTTCAAAGAGCGAGGACCGCTCCTGGTTATTAATTTTCTGCACTCACGCACTTATATTAATGTCTTTATATGCCACGGAAAACAGAAAAAATAATCTTTTGGTTTGTCCCCTATGGGGATCGAAAAAGTCAAGAGCACTGATCAGGGCTTAAGGTTTTAGAAAATACTAAAAAGACTTGGAAATGCGATCAGATGAAACATTTAATGATTATATTCAATTCACTGAGCGTATTCCTAGTAGTCTTGAAATACCATCTATTCACTATCCCATCTCCTAAAAATACCTTTGCTTTATGCTGAGGAATGCTCCGAAACTATTTTGGGATCGAAACAAGTATTTGAGGTAGAGCCTTATTTCAAAATACGGTCAAGCGATCAAGCGGTTCAATAAATTACAGAAAGGTTTCAGCAAATTGAAGAATATAACACAAAATTTGCTAAAACGCATGCCAGACTAGCTTCCTAAATTGAATTGCCAAGACTGAAGAATGCGGCGCTAAACGTAAGTCTTGCACAGGGTGCTCATTTGGCTCTGGTCGGCGCTGGGACTTACTTACTTACTTACTTATCAGGCCGGCGACCCATGGAGGGTCCGAGCCTGAGTAACTGCTGCCTTCCAACGTTGACGGTCATGGGCACGCTGCTTCCAGTCATAAAGACCAAGCTGTCTTGCATCCGCGATTACTTGGTCTTTATACCGGAGATTCCGGAGATTCCTTCTCGAACCAGTAGGCTCGGATTCAAAGACCCTCTTTGCTGGAGCATTGTTGTCCATGCGCTCGATATGGCCGAGCCAGTGCAGTTTTTTGCCTGCCGGACTACATCCACATCCTGGTACAGCTCTTACTACCTCGAAATTGCAGCGTCCGATCGTGAAATTACAAGGTAGTGTGTGAAGGAACGTTTTTTGGTCGACAGCATGTATTTCGTTTTGTCCTCATTGACCTTGTGACCAGTTTGTTTCGCTTGTTCTACAACCGCCGTAAAAGCCTCCACTACGGCACGTTGAGAACGCGCGACGATGTCGATATCATCTGCGTACCCCAACAGTTGGACCGACTTGTGCAAGATAGTGCCTTCCGTGTTTACAGCTGCCCTCTGCACTATCTTCTCCAGTACCAGATTGAAGAAATCACACGACAGCGCACCTCCTTGCCGAAATCCAGTGCAAGTTTCAAACGGCTCAGAAATCCTTGAGCCGAACTGCACGGTGCATCGTGTATGTGTTAGCGTGGTGCGACACAACCGGATCAGTTTTGCCCGGGATTCCGAATTCGGCCATCGGATTGAATAGCTCCTTGCGATGAATGCTGTTGTATGCGGCTTGCGTATCGATTTGAAACCCACTGGTCTTCTCCAGGATTTGTCTTAGTGTGAAGATTTGGTCTATAGTCGATTTGCAGGGCCAGAAGCCGCAAAACGGCTTTAGACGTTCACACAGTACGACAGGACCTTGTAGGCGACGTTGAGCAGGGATATACCTCTATAGTTGTTGCAAGAGGTAATATCGCCTTTTTTGTGGATGGGGCATATGGAGCTGATATGCCAGTCGTCGGGCATGCTTTCGTCTTCCCAAATTTTACAGATGATCTGGCGCATGCTCCCCACCAGAACATCGCCACCGGCCTTGAAAAGCTCTGATGGTAAGCCATCGGAGCCTGCGGCTTTGTTGTTCTTCAGCCTTTTAATGGCTGTTCCGACTTCTTCAAAGCTAGGTGGGAGGACTACTTCATCGACTGGAGTTGGGATTTCTTGATTCCCTATCATTCTCTCCTGGTCAGGCCCATTAATCAGTTGTTGGAAGTGCTGCTTAAACACATCCAAAAAGCTACCCTCACGATTTCGAACAGCCTAGGTGCCTTTCCTAAAGCCTGAAGCTATCCCTAGACTCTTCGATGTCCTTGTGCAGGGAGGATGCGAGAGACTTTTTCTTCAGGCGTAGAAGCTTCTTCTCTTCTAGCCCAGTACTCCTCTCGTGCTGCTCTAGTTTTCCGTTGCAGCGCTTTTTGGTATGCCTCATCGGTTGCACGTTTCTTCTGCTCTTGATGTCGCCATCATACCACGGGTTTGTTGTCGGAGGTGGTAGGCAGCTTAAGGTGGTTTCCGCTACCTCTTTGATGGCCGAGCGGCAATGCAACCACATCTCGTTGGCGTTGGTGTTCGACGTAGGCATACCGGAGAGTCTCTCGCTTAATTGCTCTTCGTAGGCTTTGGCAATCTCCGTTGTGCTCAGGCGTACATTGTCAAACTCCTCTTTGTTGGCTGGTGCAGCTTTCTGACATTGCACAGTCGGGCTCTGAATCTTGCTGCCACGAGGAAATGGTCAGGGCCGACGTCTGCCCCTCTGAATGTTCGCACATTCAGGATATTTGACGCATGTCTTTCGTCAATGAGCACATGGTCAATTTGGTTGGCGGTTCGACCGTCCGGAGATCGCCAGGTTGCTGTGTGGATTCTTTTGCGAGGGAATCTTGTGCTACTTATGACCATATTACGTCCTGTCGCAAAGTCAGTGCGTCTACCTATTCGGGTACTGCGCCTTGTAGTAACCAATAGCACATCCTAACTGTTGCACTAATTACATACTTGCTTTAAGTCGACAATCTAGCGAACTATCGCTGCCACTGTTCAGATGTATGTGATCGACTGCGCCATCATCTTTCGGCGTGCCTTGAATGTGATTCCATCAGGTAGGCAACCACTTGGCAGACCCAGGAAGAAATGGTTGGACCAAGTCGAAGTCCGCTTGAGTATAACTCCTGAGGTATTAAGAGTCGATGGTGGCGGATCTAGTGGCCTGGAGATCAGTCGTGCGTGTTTTCACCTTGCGACCCGTTTAGTGGATAATGCGGATCAAAAAATTATGATGAATATATTGTGCATATTATGATGAATATTTATTTAAAATTTTATTTAAAATTCAGTTAAATATTCTTCATTTTTTTTTTTTTTGATAACACCACATTTTAATAGTGCCTAATATTTACGATAAAAAGTAATGTTGAGTATTAGTAGCTCTTTGATACTTTGTCGAGTATATAACACCTTATCTAAGAAATAATGCGTTCAGTGAAGAGACTGAACCGCTGGAGTACTAAGTTCTTTGTATCCTTAATACTCTTCATAAAATAAGACTTACGACAAGCCTAGTAATACGGCAGTTTGCAAATGTTCCATCCAAAAACACACGCACATAGTTTATGTGCACATCGTTTATCGTAGCTCTGTACCGGATGAAAATAACAATAATACTTCGAGTTTGAGTTCATAAATCACAACCACGTGTTACTTTATTGATAATTGTATGATTGACGATTATCCTTATTAGAAAGTTAGTCAATCAGAAACAAAAAATTGAACTAAAGAACTTATAAACTTCCTTCATCTGCAAAACTTTTCATGACGTTATGTCAGTATTGTCACTGAATTAAAGATTCGATTAATTGCTAGCTGTCTCATATTAGAAATCATCCTCAAAAACAATCAAATGTCCACTTGCAACCTTTTTTAGACCTTTCATTTGATGTGTGTTGGTAACTATCTCCATGACGGAAATGTGCTTCTAGGAAGACACTTCAAATTCAGATTTCAATAGAAAATGTTTAATTACAACAACACTAGCTGACCCATGCACGCCTTTCTTCGCCCGCCTTCAATTCGATAAATTCGTAATATCGAGTAAATTTTCCTTGTACGACACGTTAAATAAATGTACGAATATTGTTTCTGCACAGTAACAGCTTGTGTACTTCTTCTCTAAGGCAACAAACAAATTCGTTATATCGATCCTCTATTCTGTTTTTTAGTGCGTTATATAGCGACACTTAGTGTCTAACGTATACCGATCATTTTTCTCTTGCTTTGAACTGTTAGTGTGCAAAATGTCATTGCAATTAGCCTAAAACGGATTTGAATAAAAGGCAAACATACACATTTTCCTTAACTAAATTAATTATTATTATATTTATATATTATATAATATTAAGATTATCTATTTTCTTTTTTAAATTCATTTTTATTCATTTAGAGTTAAAAATCGTACGTGCTAGACAAAATGGCTAAAACTAGCTGAACTAAATTATTGGATATAACTTACTGGCCCTCTGCAGGCACTCTAAGCTAAACTTGAAATCCAAGCTACTGTCTTTCGGCTTATCCTATCCAGTTACAATATTGCTAATACGCATTTAAGAGCACTTGAAACTAAGAAAAGTTTTTGAAGAAAACAAAAATTTATTATACATATACATTTTTATATTTTGTTTTTAACCTAAAACTAAATAAAACTTAAGCCTACCTTAAAAATAAATCTTAACCTACGATAATGGGATGCCTATACATATGCAGGATTCGATATAATATATATCATTATATGTAAATAGTCTTTACATATATGCATTCCATCATATGCTATTCAAACTTATACATATATGGATATATATATCTGTGCAGAGATTATTTTTTATTGTTATTATTATTTTTTATTTTATTACTCAAACCTACCATAAAACCTATAAACAATGCAAGTCGGCAATGGGAACTAGTCAGGTCGAAACTAGCTGTCTGGTCGAAAATTATCTGTGCTATTGCATACATACACATTTTTTATTTCAATAATACTTAGGTACTAACGTAAGGATTTTTGCAGCTAAAGTACTTATTTGTATACAACATTTGAAGCTGTACGATTTAAGGTCAATAAATGCTAATTGTTCTGCCTATTTAATAGTTAGCCGGCTACGTAAAGCTGTCCACGCCAAAGGTATTCATAACTTAAATGAATATCGGTAAATTTAACAGTTTGACCTTGAGCCTTATTGATAATCATTGCAACACATAATTTAATTGCAAACTGCAGCCTTTTAAAAAGAAATTTGTAATGAGAAGGTATCATCGGTATTAGTGGAATAAATATATAATACATTCCCACCTGTGCCTGATCCTGTTACAATAATCGATTCACATACATTATGTCTTAAAGCTTTAACTAGTAACCTTGTTCCATTGCACAGCATTGGAGGACATCTATTTCGTAGCAAAATCATTGGCACTCCTACTTTAAAAAAAAAACTAAGTGCCTTGCGTAGAATTTGAAAATTCTATTGAAAAATTTACTGAATCGTTCTATTACTAGAATAGTAAGTAGTATGAATACACGCGTTCATATAAGTTAACACACAAGGTCACCATTCCCTTTCCATTTCCTGCAAACATCATCACTTTTTGCACCATTCCCTGTTGCGTCAGTATGTGTCACTAGAACTTTTTCAATAATAAAGCGTCCAGTTGATTAGTGTCGATCAAGAAGTGTGATTTTTTTTCCTGCATCGCGAACCCAACGCGATAACTTGTATGTATATATAATAAAATACGGAGTTGCCGGTTGGTTGCTGCACGTCGACTGAGAAACGAGTATCGGGTCCAGGAAAAGCGCAGTGCAGCCGCAGGCTGTTGAAGAAGTACAAAGTTGCATTATGATTTCCCTTGGAGCGATGAGCAACCAATGGACGTGCAAAAACAGGTGACGAGGAGAAAGTGTCAAAAATGCAAGAAGCATCCACGGATGATCTTATGACTGATGAAATGCTTGCCGTATCATGTTTCTTATGATAAACACTCGCCCACACAAGTCATCTACTTCAGCGGGCCGTATGTCACGCTTCCTCCTACCCCCCGGACACGATGCTGGATTTATTTTTAATTCAATTTCACAATTTCTGTTTCTCTTATTTTTACAAAAAAAAAGTATACAAATAAAATGATTATAATAATAATAATTCCATTAATCCTAAATAAAGTATTTGATATAATATTACTTTTCTTCTCTATGTATTCAACTGACTCTCTGTTTTTGATGTGTTTTATGTTTAAATCAGACATGGTGAAATTGTAGATGATCTTTGTTGTATTACTTATAAAATGGGGTATGACAATTGTGTCGTGAAATTTATTCAATTTATTGCTAAATTCGAGGGTTCTTATTTTAATTTTACAATTATAGAAACGAATTATATTGCTATCTTTAGTTACAATTTTTCGATTAATACCATCTTGCTCTACGTTAGTAATATTAAAATGTTTGGTTACAATTATATTTTCATTGATATTATTAATAGATTCATTCTTATTATAACTATAATTACAAATATTATTTACATGTAACAGATTTCGAATACAGGTGTTCGGATGAGGTTTTACATTATTTCTTAAGATAACATTATGTATGTAAATGTCATTATTTCTAGTAATGACAAACGTATTCTCATAATCTTTGTCTTGAAATCTATATTGGGAGTTGGCACGACAACTGAATTATAATATTTATCGGTAAAAAATACTGGAATCGATATTGTCAATATAATCAGTTCATCTTGTACTACCGCATTCTTCAAGTATGGTAAAATACCAATTGTTATGTTATAAGCTTTTAACTCCTCCATAGTGAACATGCCATGCTCTAAAAGATTTATTTTTGACTTCAAAATATTATCTTTAATTTTAATCGTTTTAAGGTTGAAATACACACATTTAGTTGCAAAAGGTATTTCGTTCCATCCGTTTCCTAAAGCAATTTATTCATTCAAACTGTAACTTAAAAACGTGTTTACTTTTGAATTTGTCTCGGAAATATGGTTTCTAATAGTGTTAAAATGTTCGTTAATCTTGTTGTTTATCTCTACTTGTTTATTGGTTTCATCAGTAAACTGTCTTAAATTTGCCTGTGAATTTTCTATGTAAGTGTTTAGTTTCCTCAGCATCGACACTCTCCATTGTGCCTACCAGAAACTTCATTCCTTCATTCACCCACAAAATAACGAATCCTCTTTTATTACGTCGTGTTCCTTTAATAATTTGATAAGCTAAATAGCTCCTGTTTTACAGTTTCTATTTCGCTTTCTATAAACCTAATATCAATGCTCGAGTGCTCCCTTTTAAAATTAGCAAAACTCATTTCTATGAAATCAGTTTTTTCTGTTGTTAAATTTGCAATATTTAAAAATTTCTCATAATGATCCACGATCCGTTTTTCTTCTAATCGAACTATTGTGTAACCATTGTCATTATGTTTTGGAGTTATTACGATCTGTTGTCCGTTCACTTGGAATATTTGCACTGCCAGTAATACTATTTTTATTGTCGATTCCATTTTCTCTGGAATTATAATTTTGAAATTTATATTTGCGTTTTACCTGTGAATTATAAAATTGTTTAGATCTGTTATGATCTGCAACAGCCGCAATTACAACAGAAGCAGCATCAACAACAACAACTGTAGCCACAACTACAGCAGCAGCAGCCAGAAGGCAGCAAACTTTGGTCGACGACGTAGAATACGAGTCGACAGAAGGCGAGGGGAGATTCTCCTACAGCGGTAGAGAGAACCCCTTCAATGCTCTAACGTCGTCCGAATCAGAGGACGAAGAAGAAGAGGACCGGGAGCAGCTGATTATGAGCCAGAGGGAGAGGGAGGAGCTGGATGCCCACATCAAAGCCCTCCAAATCAAATTAAGGGCCAGGAGAGCGGCCAAAGAGGCTGCTCAACAAAAACAGCAGCCAAAAGAGCAGCAACAACAAGAACAGTCCCATCAGTTGCCAAAGGGACAACGATCAACAGCTGCCAAAAAGCAACAGCAGCAGCAACAACAACTACATCAGCCAAAGCAGCAGCAACAACAACAACAGAAACAGCAGCAGCAGAAGCAGCAACAACAACAACAGCGGAAGCAACAACTGCAGCAGCCAGCCAAAAAGGAGAGATGCCCTCCAATCAACGTCTTCGGACTGGAGACGAAGGACGTCGACACCTTATGTAAGTTGGCCACCAAAGAGTCTTATTATATAAGGTATAAGGGTCCATTAAGAGTATCTGTCCATTGCTTATCAATGGCAGACTATCAAGTTGTTAAAGACAGGCTAGCGGTGTCGGAGGCCGAGTTTTTTTCGTACACCCCAAAAGGGGAAAAAGTGCAGACCATGCTCCTTAAGGACGTGGATCCTGACACTGATCCGGAGGAGATCCTCGCTAAGCTGCGCCTAGCGCAGAGCGGCGATGTCCAGGTCGTTGGGGTTAAGCCCTTCATCACTGCGGTTTCGAAAAGGGAGAACAGGAAACTTCCGTTCTTCCTAGTCCAGGTCACCCCAGACAGCAAATTAGATAGTCTAAAACGAATACATCGTCTAGGCTCTATTGATGTCAAATGGGATACATTAAAGAAGAAAAAGCACACACTCCAGTGTGCTCGTTGTCAGAGGTTTGGGCATGCCGCGGCGAATTGCAACATGCAGTCTCGCTGCGTCAAATGCGCAGGAACCCACAATCGAGGGGAATGCCCCTTAGGGCCGGAGAAAGTTGAGGATAGGAGCAAACTAAAATGTGTACTCTGTAAGACCTGCGGGCACCCTGCCAACTAACGGGGATACCCTAAGGTCCAAGAAATCAGAAAAATAATAGAGGCCAAAAGGAAAGGAAAAATGGTAGAAGCGAGGCCAGTGCCCCGTGCTCCAGCTACCACTGTTACTCCGGCAGTCTCCTATGCCCAAATGGCATCGGGTAGGCGACCGGTTCAACAGACAGTGCCGAAGGTGGCCCCGGTCCCAGTGGCCAGGCAACCTGAAGCCGATCTGGATCTGAAGACGGTCCTGCTCTCCATCCAGGGCAGATCGCTCAGCTTCAAAAGCAGTTCCTTGAGCAAGCAGCGCGAGTAGACCTCATCTACTCGACGCTGTTCGGAGAGTCAAACGCAACATCGGTTTAATGGCTGCGCAGGCAGCCCGTAACCTTAAAATCCTAGCAGTGAATGTGAATTCACTGATCAGGCCTGAACGTCAACTAAACTTCGGTAACTTGTTGCAAATCCACAATCCTGACGTGTTGATGGTTAGCGAAACTAGGCTAAACCAGACGCATACCCTCAGGTACAAGAATTACCATATCATTCGAAGAGACCGAGCCTACCTAGCTGGTGGGGTCGCTCTCCTAATCAAAAAAGGCCTTTGTCATAAGGTCGTGTATAGCGGTGAAGTGCGAAAATTCCAGGCGATAGAAGCGTGTATCGCACGCATCCCCCTTCGGGGTGGTAAGCGGTTATATGTGATCGCGATCTATGCGTCTGATAAGGCACATATCAATCCCCATTTCATTTCAGAGCTCGATACTCTATTTACTAGCCTTCGACTGAGCTCGGAAGAGAACTACTATGTCATAGCCGGGGATTTGAACTCGAGGCATATGGATTGGGGCAACGTGGTGCATAACGCCAGGGGGACCTCATTGTATAACTGGTTGGTAGAGCACAATAGTGAGTTCAAGCTAGATTTGCTTGCAACCGATAGACCATCCTTTCCCAGAAGCGGGTCCTATCTGGATCTGATGCTGATAGACAAACGACTGACTATACTGGACGTGGAAAGACGCACACGGAACTGTTTAACTGCGGTTGAGTACGAGAGTGACCACTGCGGACTCTTCGCGGCTATTCAGCTCCCGAACGAGGTGGAAGAACTGGAGGAATATGTCCAGAGGCACCCTTATAATTACAATAAGGTCCGCTGGCCACGTTTCTCCAGGACTTTATCCACAGAACTACGTTCGAGTGGGATCAATCCTCCGACAAACAGAAACCTGACGAACGAAGAGGTTGACAGGTACCTCATACAAATGGACGACGTAATAAAACGAACCATGGAGAAAACCATTCCGAAGGTAGTACAAATCGATGACAGCGATGTTTATCGAAATGCTACCATCTATGCACTTCACGTGCACAAAAGTAGACTGCTGTCAAGACTCAAACTCTTGCACAGACGGTTTACAGATCCACAAAACGCGGAAGTTAGGGCACTGAAGTCTGAGATCAAGAACCTCCAACAGTTAATTCGAATAAATTACAGTTTGGCTATAAGCTTGCACTGGGGCAATAAAATCCGGGCTGTACAATCCAACAACCCGGGTATGTTCCCGCAAGTAAATAAAATATTTCGGAGGAAAGATCAAAATGACATTCAGGTCGTTAGACTTCCCAGGACGACACCCAACGAACAACTACTGACTTCAATTGGCATCGATCCAGGTGAGGCAGTGCTAGACAATGACTTCTTCGTGGTTGAAGATCCCCAGGAGAAGGTTAAAGCTATTGGTGCTGTGTTCCAGCGAGTGTATACGGTCAACGAGGTTAGTAGGCCGAATCACGATCTGGAGAACAGAGCCTTGCTAAACCACTTCTATTTGCGCAACGAGATAAGTCAATGGCGATCCGAGAATCCTGGTTTCACCAGGTTCAGTGACGATAATATGGCACATAGTGCCGTCGCCTACGATGTAAATCACATCTTGATTTCCCAAGAAGATCTTCAACTCGCTGAAAAAGAAAAAGTCAGTGGGAATCGATGGAATACCGAATATTGTGCTTCGCCATCTTCCCCCCGAAGCGGTTCAAATTTACACAACATTGTTCAACAACGCGCTGAGTAATGCACATTACCCGGCGCATTGGAAAACAGCTGTAGTGCAACCGATCCCTAAACGGGACAAAGACAAATCCATCCCGACAAATCTCCGGTCGATCAGTCTTCTTCCCTGCATAAGCAAGGTTTTTGAAAAGATAGTCATAGGAGTTCTGAAACAATGGGCTGATGAAAATAAAATCATACCGGACAACCAGTTCGGATTTAGGGCGGGGTATGATACCATACAGCTTTACTGGTGGTTACACCAAAACCAGTCTCCGCCACCGCTGGCTTTTCTAGAGGACCAGATAGTTGACCATGGTGGCCAACTTACATAGGTTTAAGGTAGAAATTAGGAAAAAAAAAAGAAAAAAAAAGAAAAAAAAAAAAAAAAAAAAAAACATTAAAAAACAAAAAATCCAAAAAAATTATAAAACTAATAAGAAAAGAAAAAAAAAAAAAAGGTGCACCACGGCGTATAAAATATATATGTTAGGCATATACATAAAATATACGCCCTGGTGCACGTGTCCGTACTGTTACGGACATAGTTAAGATAGTCTTAAGTTTTATGTTAGGGTAAGTTAGTATAAGGTAGTTTAAGTAGTTGTGTAAGTAAGTTTAGTTAGCCAAGTTTTTAAAAAACTTTTCTTGGCAAATGAAAAATTCATTAAAAGATTGTCGTAAAGATTACAAAAAAAACATAGATTAAGCCGAAAGGCACATTTATAGCGTAGATTAGATTAGCTTAGAGTACCCGCATAGGGTCAGTAGGTTAGTATTAAGAAAATTTGTGAATTCTTAAGTTAGTTAAGCTAGTTTTAAGTACTTTTGTCTAGCAATTAAGTCACATAGAATTAAAATTAAATAAAATTACATGAAAAAAAAAAAAAAAAAAAAAAAGGACTGCACCAAGAGCAAAATTGCTCGCAGCTGTCGTAAAATCTGGGTGAATGAGAATGGGATCGCTTTTAATTAATTGTTTTAACTATTCAAAAGATTCAATATAATCGCGATCTTTGATATTTATCTTCGTATTTTTTTTAAATATTTTATAATATTTTAGGCAAATTTTGAATATTCTTGAATGAAGCGCCTATAATAACCTGTTATTCCCAGAAAAGATTTTATTTCTTTTTGATTTCTAGGTAATTATATTTTATCTATTGCTTCGACTTTCTCGGGATTGGGTTTGATTTCTTGTAGCGTAATTAAATGACATAAAAATCATTTTCTTTCATCACGAACTGGCATTTTTCTACTTAAATTTCGAGACTGGCTTTATCAAAACGCTTCATTGTTGTATTTAATGATTCCAAGTTTTCTTGTATACCCGTGGCAAGAATAAGAATGTCATCCAAATAAACCAGGCATATTTTACCAATGTATTCTTTCAATACGTTGTTAATATGCTTTTGGAAAGTAGCTTTACGTAAACCAAATAGCATACGAAGGAATTCGTAATGACCATTTGACGTTGAAAAAGCGGTTTTATGCACATCTCTATCTAATGAAAACACTTCGCCAAGTCTAACGTTGTGAAATAATTACACCTTCCCAATTTATATATCGTCTATATTTGGAGTTGGGAAACGGTCTTCTATGGTTATATCATTCAGCTTTCTATAGTCCACGACTATACGCCACTTGGGTGAGTCTGAGCTGTTCGATTTTTTGGGAACAATCCAGATCGGACTATTGTAAGAGCTAACGGATTCTCTAATTATACCCTGTTCGAGCATTTCTGTAAATCATTTGTTCACCTCAGACTTATGAACTGCAGGATATCGATATAGTTCAGAGAACGCTGGTATATCGTGTTTAGTTATTCTATGTTTGATTTCACTAGTAAAGGACAAATTCCTTCCATTATAAATACATTTCGGTACTTTCTTAGGACCGCGTGCAATGCATTTCTTTCATTGCTTGGATCTGATCATGTCTAGTCTAGTTATAGGTCATAACTTCATTATTAAAAATGTTAATGGTTTTCCTTAGCAATTTCTGGCTAACTGGTCATATGCTTCTTCTTCTTACTTAGATATAATGTTCTCCGTTACTAATCTTCTGTTTCTGTTCCAAAATCTCGCAATATGTTATTTCCTATCAAACCGTCAAATTTGCTGTTAAAATTATATTCTAAAAATTCACAAAAATAATCTTTAACTTCAAATTCTTTAAAGATAGAAAATCTACAAATGTTCTTTACAACGAACTCTTTCCCCATAGCTTTAACTAGTACGTGTACATCGTCTTTCCACTGGCAAATATTTCTGCTCCAGCTCCAGTATTAATAATAAAATAGAATGTTTTTTATGGTATTTTCTGTTTTTATATAGGGTAATTTCTTAATCCCATTGCACGAAAATTTGCATTCGAATTGCCAATTTAAATTGGTTCTTGGGGGATTTGATATCTTTGGCCATGGTTTGAGTTTCTGGTACAATTCAATTCTTCCCTAGTCCTAACGGAATTATTAAAATGCTGCCTACTCCTATGGGAATTACCATCATTATAATTACTTCTTCTAATATTATTATCAAATCTATTAAATCCAATATTTTCATTTCTGTTATAATTTCCCCTGTTGTTAGAATTTGCGATAGGACTCCAAGGTTGTGGGTGATTTTGGTGGTTACCAATTGCATTGTAATTATTTCTTATTGGACCAAATAGTGTGTAATTAATGACGCGCTTCGAGAATTAAAGTATAAGCCTCATCTAAGCTTGAAGGATCCCTACCAACAATAGTGGCCTTTGTTGGTTCCGGTAAGTTTTCTCTGAATACATGAAGAGCAATTCTATTGACCTCTGCTGTACTATATGTATTCACATTATGACCTAAAATTCTATTATAAACCCTGTTCACTAGTTTGTTTATCTCGAAATAGTAGTTTTCTATTGTGGTGTTTACTCCGCATAACTTCAATTGATCTATAATTTTCAAACTGTCTTCTTTCTCCCCGAAATTATTTAACGATATTTTGTTTAATTTGATCCCATGTTTCAACTAACCCATGTCTGTGTAAAATGTCTTTAGTAGGACCAATACATTTATTTCTATCATAACTCATAAGAATTCTTTTACTATTTTGATCAAATCCATCAATAGTCGGCAAAATGTTCTCGATGTGATTAATTTAATAACGGGTGATTTTTTAAAAGCTATAGGAAAGTTTTTCAAAGCGGAACACATAAAATTCAGAAAAATGCATGAAATCTTTATTTGAATCGATAGTACGCTCCATATAATTTATTGAAGATTATTTCATGCAAATATTGACCTTGACTGCGCCTTAAATGGTCCATCCTCTTAGTCCAATTTTGGCTTACTCTTTCCAACATTTTGGCCAGTATCTCACGAATAAATGCTTCAATGTTGTCTTTCAGTGCGTCAATTGAAGCGGGCTTGTCTGTATAGACATGAGCTTTAACATAGCCCCACAAAAAATAGTCTAAAGGCGTTAAATCGCTCGATCTAGGCGACTAATTGATCGGTCCCGAACGTGAAATAAAATGTTTACCAAACTCGCCCCTCAATAAGTCCATTGTTGTGCGTGCTGTGTGGCATGTGGCACCGTCTTGTTGAAACCACATGTCATGCAAGTCAAGCTCATGCATTTTGGGCAAACAAAAGTTGGATATCATCTCACGGTAGCGCTCACCATTCACAGTTACGTTACGATTCGCATCATCTTTGAAGAAGTGCGACTTTTTCTGGATGCATTGGTAGCTCTTGCAATGCTTCTGGCTGATATTCACTCCAAAATCGACAATTCTGCTTATTTACGTACCCATTGAGCCAAAAATGAGCTTCGTCGCTGAACACAATTTTTCGGTAAAAAAGTGGATCTTCGGCCAACTTTCTAAGAGCCCATTCACCAAACAATTTTTTTTTTTTAATTTGAATTTTTAATTTAGCTAAAAAATCACCCATTAGTAGCAATGGTCTCCACTTATCGTATTCGCATACAATGCAAATAATATACATACGTTTTGTGTTGTAGTAATGTAATACTTTTCTCTAAGATAACGTACAGAGATAATATACAGACCAATGGTTTTGTTAATGAAAGTTCTACATAGAGTAAAGGAAAATTGAGAAAAACTACCGAAAATTTAATATTTTTGTTAAAAGACACTTAATATGTGGTATAGAAAAAGCTCCAGAGAAGAATTCTGAATGTATAGGAGAAAACTGCATTCAAAACCGTTAGGAAGGGTTAGGAAGAATGTCAAACACATTTATGCCATAATGTACATTTTATTTTTCCACAAATTTCATTATATTGATTGTTAATGGAATACAAGTTAAATAAAACGAATCGTTTCGTTTTCCTTCCAGTCTATGACTGATTTTATTTTCGTATCGTTAAACATTAACTGACCTCTCTTAACAATAAAATTATTACTAAGGGAAATGTTGTGTGCAGTGAATGAGTTGCCGGAAAGTGCTGAATGGGTATCGTGTGACGGAAGTGCAGGGTGAATGTGCTTGGAGTAAATGTACTAGAGTGCAGTGTGTGTCGGAAGTGCAATGTAAGCTATAAAGGGAGTGTGTAGGGGAAGTGCGTAGTGGAATTTCAAGTTCAAGTTGGGTTACGCCGAGTTGCTGCCGTTAACTCCTCCCCTCCTTAGGTTTTGACGCCCTCTTTCATAATTTTCGTTATCCGCATTTTTAATATATCGTTATCTAATGGTGGAGATGATATCGTTGCCTCATGATCTGAACTTGTTGTGATGGTCAGTATTCTCGGTTTGAGTTTAGCGTATAATAGAACAAGAATGATTATAGCAAGTATTCCTGTAACGCCATACCACATCCACTTATTTGTCTCTACAGTAATACTGAATTCCTTAGTTTTTCCGTTGTTGATGAGATGCAACCTGTGCAAGTAAGGCAAAGATATTTTCTTTTTGAATTCAGTTTCGATCAGAATTGTTTTCCTTGGTGCTGGTAAGTTGATGACTTCTGCGGGACGAGTTATGTTATACACTAATCCAGTGATGTTGATTGCGTTGCGGTATGTCATCAGGAACGTCCCGTTGATGGAATAACGCTGG
Source organism: Eristalis pertinax (assembly GCA_907269125.1). NCBI lineage: Eukaryota > Metazoa > Arthropoda > Insecta > Diptera > Syrphidae > Eristalis > Eristalis pertinax. Next base: position 54,883,684 of record OU026149.1, on the reverse strand, counting down.
CCATTTTCTTCTATTGTTAGATTTTCGTCACGAGCTACAATTAATCCTTCACCAATGAGTTTAATTTTCTGTAGGTGGTCGGAGACATTGTTGGGCAATTAACTGTATGGTTACTAAGCAGCTGAGTAAGGCATTGGTCGTTATAGTTTGGTTGGCAATAGGCACGTGAAATAGCTTTTTTACAATTGGTTAGTGGAATATAATCTTCCTTACAATTATCAGTTAAATTATCTCTTATATCTATAATTTTATTATTATGAGGAACAGTGACTATTTCAAAAAGTTCACAATACTTAGTTACTAAAGGCATTCTTATCAAGTATATAAGGGTTTCATTCACAAAATACATCTTAACATCCGAAATCAATAATAAGTCACTTATGGAAGTTGCAACATTTTCCTTAATACTAATGACATTTATTTCTTCTACATCTAATAATAACGGGTTAAAGGTATTATGTTTCGCTAATAACATTCCTTGCAAATTATTATTTAAGTTGTCAATAATTATTCTGTTTCTTTTCATCATTAACATTATCAATATTTGGTCATTTATCGCTATTTTATTTCTGTTTACATTTATTAAGTTATTAATTCTGTCTGTAATTTCATTAATTTTAAGTTGAACATTTTTGTTAATATCTATTTGTCTATTATGTTCTCTTACAAGTTCGTTTTCTTGTGTTTTCAGTATTTCGAAATCACTATGGTCAGGTGTTCCAGCTATAAATTTAATAGCTGATCCAATGAATTCAATAGATCTTCGCGTTCTTAAAGGGCTTTTGAAAATGTGTAATAGCCGCTGCATTTGCCTAACATCTTCTCGTAAAATTTCTTTGTCATTTTCGTTTTCGAAAGAATCTGTTATTTTCAAGTTTTCACGAATAATGTCATCGACTGGTGATAAACTGGTTGTAAGTTTCATGTATAAGTATTCCTCAAAAATGGCTGCACTTCCTTTTGGAATAGGAATAAATTCTGCATTCAAGAAGTCTAGAACTTTTGGTTCTTTGAGCGTGAAAAGAAATATTCTGTAAATAAGAAAGAATTATCTTATATTATTCTTATGTACCTGTCTTCCGTCGATTATAACGGCTGTTCCTAAGTCTGCCTGAACTGTTTTTTGATTATACAGTTTAGACATTTTGTTACCTATTCTTTTATTAGTTTTTAAAAATACCGTGTCACCTGGTTTGAAGCTTTTTGGTGTAGTTTTATTATTGTGAAACTTTAAATCTTTAATCTGTTTATTCTTCAGTTTTCCTTTAAATTGCCATGAAAAATGTCTGAAGGCTTACGATCTGTGATTCTTGTATTTATATGTAGAAAGAAGCATTAATTCTATGGGGTCTGTGTAGTTTTCCTTTGTGCATCTTGCAATTTCAGCAAGAGTCGAATGAAAACGCTCCACTTGTCCGTTGCTTTGACTGTGAAGGGCTGGTACTGAATACATTGAAATAAAAGCACCTTCATTATCTGTAACAACTAATCTTGGATTTTGAAATTGTGATATTATTTCATTTTTTATGTCAATTGCGTTTCTTGAAAGAATATGTTTAATAACAGCATATTTCGAAAATTTGTCGATACAGGTTATGAAATATTTTTTGCATGTTTAGTAAATGTCTAAGTGCAATATTTCACCTACATACGTGGGAATGGGTGTTGCGATATCCCTATCGGGTGCTGTATTGGTTTGCGCAGATACTTATTTTCTGTACAAATTTTGCATTTGGATGCAAATGTTTTACATAATTTTTTGATATCTGGAAAAAAATACTCCATTATAATTTGTTTATAGTGAAGAATGAGGTCCACTATGAGCTCTATTATGCTCATTTATAATGATTTCCTCTTGGTCATTTTGATTAAAAACTTCTTGCACGAATTTGCTTGTGTATTTCATTTTGATTTTGGGAAAGGCATTGACAATGTCATTCTGGATTTTTTCGAGAGTTTCCAGATTGCAATATATTCCGTTAATTATATCCGGATGAAGGATATCGCGCAACATTTCAATCAGTTCTGCATTAGATCTGAATACAATAGAATGTCTGACTATTTTTTAAAAATTATTTTTACTTTTTTGATTTTTTCAGAAACATGGGTTATGAATATTTGGTTCTTAAAACAGTTTATTGGATTTTCTACGGAACGTATAATTTCAGTTAAGGATTCTTCACTATGAACAGTTTGATCGGAAGTAGAAAGAACGTTAATGTGCTGCCGAGAAAGTGCGTCAGCAACCTTATTCTCCTTACCAGGTTTATAATGAAATGTTGGAGAAAATTCTTCAATAAATGCCCTCCATCGTTTAAGTTTTGTGTTAGGATTTTTCTCAGATATCGCAAAAGTAAGGGGTTGATGATCTGTATAAATGTGAATATCAGGGGCTCCGTATAAGTATTTTCTTAAAGACTGAAGTGCCCAGACTATTGCAAGCATGTCACGTTCATTGGTTGGGAAATTCTCTTCTGTCTTGCTCAAAGTACGAGATATCATTGTGATAGGTCTACCAGCTTGAGAGAGAACCGCACCTATTGCGTGTGATGATGCATCTGTGGTTAGATCTAAGGGCTTACGAAGATCTGGGTAAAAAAGTAATACGTCCTCCGAGGCTAGAATGTTCTTTATTCTATTTAAGGCACATATAGCCTCTGAGTCAAGATTAATTTTTACACTTTTTGACTTATTTGTTCCTATCAGACCATTGTCTCCTCTAAGGTACTTTGTAAGAGGTTTTGTTATCTGAGCGTAATCTTTAACAAATCGACGATAGTACCCGGAAAGACCTAAAACGATCTTAGAGCACGAAGTGATTTTGGCACTTCAAAATTAACAAAATTAAGTCTCTTATCTTACTAGAGCAAGTCTCCAGACACGAGAAATCCTAAAAATTCTAACTCTTGTTTGAAAAACTTACATTTTTCTACAGATATTCTCATGTTGGCATTTAAAAGTTTGGATTTTATTATTTTAATGTCCTCTAAATGTTCAATTTCTGATTTGGAAAGGATTATTACGTCGTCTATATAGACGTGGCAGCGTTTTACTATGTCATCTCTCAGTACGTTATCGATTAATCTCTGAAAAATGCTAGGACCGTTTTTCAATCCAAAAGGCAATCTACAGAATTCGTATTGTTTATGGAGAATGCTGTTTTTTCACGGTCCTTTTCTTCTAAAAGAATTTGGTGGAAACCGGAATCTATTGGAGAATAATATTTCGCATTTCCAAGATTCGATACAATAACCGAACTTTCTGGGATGGGATATCTATCTGGAACCGTTCGTTCATTCAATTTTCTGTAATCAAACACTAATCTAGATTTTGGGGCATCGTCTGCATCAACGCCTTTTTTCCCTACCACCAAGTTGTTGGTGTTGTACCGGGAATGCGATGGACGTATAATTCCATCATCTAGAAGTCTTTTGATTTCGTTATTAACGAACGAGATATCTGCCATATTATAAGGCCTTGGTTTTGAATAAATTGGCTCTGAGTCCAATGTTCTCATAGTTGCTTTAATATCAGTATTGAAAGTAGTTTCTCATCGGGGTGAGCAAAAACTTCTGAAAAATCTTTAATTAATTGTTGAAACTCATTCCTGAATTTTTAAGAACTGTCCTAGTATCTATTTCGATATTGTTTACCTGCTCGCATTCAAAGAATTTGATTTGCATTTCACCATTTTCATGAAGTAATAGAGAGTTTTCAATATCAATATGTGCTTTTATTTTTATGAGAAAGTCGTATCCCACTATTGCGTCAAAAGTTTTTAATTGAGGGAGGACAAAAAAATCTGTAATTGTATTACAAAACCGAATTTTACATTTGTGAGTTATCGTATTATCACCGTTTAATGTTTTTACTTTAAGAGGTTTTCTTTTGAAATTGCTTTTAAACACTACAATTGTTTAATATAGTTCTTGGCTGTGCCAGTGTCTACTAAGATTTTGAATACAACTTTGTTATTGAGACTCTTTTCAACATATGGTAGAGCCGACTTTTTACCCTAAAAAATTAATCTGAATGTTTTAATTGCCCCTGAAGAGTGAGGTTGTTGGCTGAATGTTTGCTTACTACTGGTTGCTATAGGAGGCTGGGTTTGAATATAAGTGTGATTTTGTGCAGTTCGTCTCGAGTTGTATCGATATCTTGCCGAGTTATCGACACTCATATGGTCGTCTTGTACCACTGGCTGTTGGATTTTCACTGGCTTATGTTGGTTTTTCACGGGGAGCGTTTCAGCTACTCCTCTATATTGAGGGTTGTTCCGTGGAGGAACGTTGCCTGTTCTGGTATCAGTATAGATGCTGCTATCGAAAGCTCTGGCAAAATTGTACCTATGTTGGTTTGCTTCGAGTTCCTTAGCTAATACAGAGGGTAGGTCCTCGCAACCGGCAGAGAAAATAATATTACAGATAGGCTTATTTAGGCCCGAAATGAAGACACGTAGCGCATCTTGTAGGTATTTTACTCCTAATGATTTTTGTTATTAAATCGTTCATTTTCTTACAATTGTAGAGTAGAACACACTGTTTCAACTGCTATTCCAACGGCAGATGAAACTATTTGCGCGATGTTTTCTGCCATATTAGGATATCGAAATACACGAAGCACACTAAAAAAATTGAAGCACTATAATAGAATAAACACTAATTGACTTATTCACTAGAGCTTATTTTACTTATTTACTGCAGTATATTAAGCTTACTGTACTAATATGGTCCTCATTATCCTCAGTTTCGGGTCCAGGCTAGGTTGCTCGCGTTTTTTTTTTGTATTATTAAGTACGTGTAAAGTATCTTCATTTGAATTCTGCTCTTATTTTCGTAAGAAAATTTTTGGAGCACACAAATACTTCACGAGTTTCCACATCTCCGTATCTCCAGATTTCTGTATGTCATAGTTAAGTATGGATAGTTAAGTGCTTGTTAAGTGACGAAACACTCGAAAGCCCGATTTTGTTGGTGGATTTAACGTTCGTCGCGTTTTTGTGTTAACACATACGGTTTTTGATTGTTCTATTCTCTTCTTATGAAGATGTTTGGAACACACAATACTTCGCGACACAGTTGGGCGCCAGTTAAATAAAACGAATCGTTTTGTTTTCCTTCCAGTCTATGACTGGTTTTATTTTCAACCGTTAAACATTAACTGACCTGTCTTAACAATAAAATTATTACTAAGGGAAATGTTGTGTGCAGTGAATGAGTTACCGAAAAGTGCTGAATGGGTATCGTGTGACGGAAGTGCAGGGTGAATGTGCTTGGAGTAAATGTACTGGAGTGCAGTGTGTGTCGGAAGTGCAATGTAAGCTATAAAGTGAGTGTGTAGGGGAAGTGCATAGTGGAATTTCAAGTTCAAGTTGGGTTACGCCGAGTTGCTGCCGTTAACTTACATAATTCGGAAAACAGGATATGAATTGTTTATTCATACAAAACAAATAAAATAAGCGGTATTGCCTATAAAAGAGAAATATATAAGAATACATAGCTCCAGCCAGATTTAAACACAGAACCTGCAAAAAGCGCAAAAAGATCAGCACACTAACCCACTCCGCGAATGAAACCGATATCTTGAAGTTTTTTTATCGTTCACATTCGGTATAGATGCGACATACTTACCTACAGAGCGCTTTATATTATATTACATTAAGTTAAACCGTCATATGAATTTGTTGAGTTAAACAGGTCAAGGTACCTAGTCATGCTAACTGCTAACTGAAGTTATCAAAAATGTTTACATGCTTTCTGTATGCCGCTTAATCTATCTACCACACATCTAATGAAAATAAAAGAGAAATAAATACAAATTATTTCACAACTTCATGTCACGCAAACACCATACCTCCTTTGCTCTTTCCCGAAAACCACTCATTGAATACTAAATGTTCCACTTCTCATCCTTTGATTTTCGGTTCTGGAATTGCATTATGTATTTTAGTGTCTTATTGTCACTTTGTGTAACCTCTGATACATCATTCCAATCCTTTAGAATGATTTATTCTGGCGAATGATAGTCAAACGAATTATAGCATGAGAGTATGTATAACAGTAGTAAAATGATTTACATAACATCAGATTTCAGATCTAATTCAAGTTAATTGTAATATCAAAAAATCTACATATTTACGCACATGCCCTTATACATAATAGCATTACTTTAACCTCACCCAGCGGTTTCATTTCATTCCACTTCAGTCAATGGCACATATTTCAACTTACCGATATACTGCCTTGTTCAATAGATACTGTACAATCAAGGAGCTCCATAAAAGTCATTGACAAAAGTGTCAGGCACTTAAAGACGTAGGATTTCTTAACCATCTACAACGTAGAAACCCATTTGAAAATACATATGTATATTAGTAATAATAACAACAAACAGACATTTATATTGGTTCGACTGTTGCTTTATGCCAGTTAACACATTTCAGAAGGAACTTTACTGTGGCTGTAAATTTAAACGGACAAAGAAGCAGATAGTTCTTGCGCTACAAACCAAATAGCATACGAAAGAACTCGTAATTACCATTGGACGTTGAAAAAGCGGTTTTATGCACATCTTCGGGATTCATCTCTAACACTTCGCCAAGTCTAACGTTGTGAAATAATTACACCTTCCGAATTTATGAAATATATCGTCTATATTTGGAATTTGGAAACGGTATTTTATATACTTCATTACTTACTTGGTACATACAATTTTATATACATATTTTAATCTTTTCAATAACACATTATTTCAACTGATGGTATAAAACACAAAAAAACACAAATCCTAATAAGATCGAAATTATTAAAAGTTAAAATTCCACATACAGTTAAGCAAATCAAATCATTTTTGGGAGTCACGGGATTTTACCGCATATTCATTAAGGACTACTCTAAAGTAGCCCGCCCAATTACCAAATTTTTTAAAAAACACATTGAGTCCTTTGACCAACTCGAAGAACTTTTATGTACTTGCCCAGTTTTGCATCTCCTTAAGTCGTCACGAGGCAAACTACAGTACTGTATAAAAAGAACTTCTGTCCATAGTGTGGGCGACTAAATACTTTCGATCGTGTCTGTTTGGCCCTATGGTTCAAACTGACCACCGTCCTCTGGTTTGGTTCCAGTCCCTTAAAGAACCAAAAGCCAAGTTGCAACTTTTGAAAATAAAACTTAATGAATTTGATTTCGACATCGAATATATTAAAGGGAAAGTAAATAATGTAGCTGACTTGCTCAGTTGAATAGAAACAAATTTTGCAAAAGAATTTAATGAACGATCATATTTTTATTACAGAAGCCCCTTTAAATATATACAAATATCAATTAATACTAGAAAAAGCAATATCAAATACCTTGTCTAGAGAAGATAGTAGAATTAATTGAAAAAACTGATCTTAGTAAAAATCATAGGGGAATAGAGGTTACCTATGTAGAACTAAAAGGCACATCCTACTTTCCAAACCTTAGACCTGCGATCAACCAATACATTACATGAGATCAAATAAAACCAAAATTAATTCTTTCTGAAACATCTAAAAAATCTAACGATATAGTGCACACTACACATAGATATTTGGTTTTAAAATAAGAACAATATTTTTCCTACACGCCCTTTAACAGATAGAAATTCAATAACAATAACTGAAATGTTAACACATCGATTTGCAAATTTAGTTAAGACCCATAAAAATATAGCTGATAACGAGTTCAACACTGTGTACAAAAGTTTTCTAAACAATAAACCATTCTTTACCACTTTACATCTCCAAATGTACACACTGGAATTTCCACGATAGAACGCTTTCATTCAACTCTCAATGAACAAATAAGACTTAAAAAAGCTGTGCAAATTTATAACACTCAACGACCAAATACAGACCTAATGATCTCCATTAAACTTTAAATGAATCTGAATGGCAAAATCTAAGAAGAAGGCTCCAGCATGTTAAAGAAAAACAAATAAAAAGTATAAATTAATCACACAAGACCCACCTGAATACGAAGAAAGAGAGTTTGTAAAAAATTCAACTTTTCACAATACCAAATATTTACGTAGGTACATAATAAAAGACGTTAAATAAAATGGGCAGAACCTATTTTAAAGATATGGGTGGTCTAAAACCCAAATATTAAAAAGAACCTATAAGTAGTAACAACCAATAGAAAACATATAATTTGAAAGGAAATTAACAGGTAGAGATTACTCAAAACGAAGCATTATTGCCAAGAATAAGGGACTATAATTATGAATATTCAAAAAGGAAAACGCAAATGGTTTCTTTTTCATCTGAATTTTTCAACATTTCCATATACATATAATACATATCCGATACTTTAGTCTTAGCTTAACAAAATATTTTTCTTTTCTTCTTCTTAATCAAAATTTGAGGGTAAGTCGTGTTCTTTTTGAAGTTATCCTCACATCCTTCCAGGCGGAAATCCAGCGCGCACTCGATAGGTTTGTTGCTGTTACATGTTAGTGGAGTCCCATTGAAGCATGTGGAGAAGTTCTGGTATCTCGAGGTCTGACACTTTTAATTAACAAAACAATAATGATGCACGGTAAAGACACTGCACTAACCAAATAGATCAAAAATACTAACAGACGTAATGCTTTTCACATTTTTGTTACAGGTTTCAATGGTCCATTGTCCAATATTATATTTTCATTATCGCCAGAAGACATGCCAAGCGAGTTGGCAAAGGCTCAAAAATTAGAATCAAATAACTTGAGGGCAAACTTCGCTTTGCAATTTGGTCGAAACCAAAATACATCAAACAATAACAATAATAATAGTGGTTATTAAAATAGTTTGAGGTTCCCGCAAAGGAATCCTATCAATCAATATCACAACAATAATAATAATAATAACATTACTTTCCTAAGGCAGAACCGATGGATGTAGAAAGATCCAGACAATCTTTTAACAATCCACAATTCAAACCAAATTATAATTACCGACCAGGTAATACATTTAATAACAACAACGGTAATATAATCAGTCACCTGAAAAAGGGCAGTATGAGCGTGGACAGTTCAGTAATTCACAGCCTTAAATAAAATATCAAAGAATTTACAATATAAATGAGGATTCTTATTTAGAAAATCGCCTAGAGTACCCTACATATTTAGAGAGGACTTCCGGAATGGGAGAAGAATAAAAGTACTAATGCACACCGGTGCCACAAGTTGTTTCTGTAGGGCATATATATTATTAAATAGGAAAAAACTACCCATTAAGAAACGGGTAAACACGGTTATTGGTTAGACGATTATAACTCATAGGTTTTATGAAATAACAAATCTTGAAGCAGATTTAGTAATAGGTTTTAATGTCATAAGCAAGGCAGGAGTAATATTAGATGTTAAGAAAAGAATTTTAACTAACGGAGGTAAAAGTGAGGAGCTGTTTACATCAAAGAATTATTCTGAATCAGTAAAGGATGAAAAACTTTGTCAGGTACATAATCTTAGTGAATACCATTCTTCATGCGAATATAAATACGAATTCGTTATTTATAACAGACGTAGAAACAACGATACGTACAACCGTCGATACTCCTATACGGAACAAACAGTATCCGTATCCACTGTCTGTAAATTCATTTGCAAACAATGAAATTCATAAAATGTAGAATGAAGGAATAATTCAACCCAGCAAAAGCCCATACAACTCACCAATATGGGTCGTTCCGAAAAAAGGAATTAATGAAGACGGAACTCCAAAACTGAGAGTGGTGATGGACTATAAAAAACTAAATGAACAAACAGTATCAGATAAATATCCGATACCATATATGAATGTCATATTATCTAATTTAGGAAAGTCAAAATACTTTTCAACTATCGATCTAGAATCAGGATTCCCCCAAATGAAGATGAACAATTCGGATGTAGAAAAATCATCTTTTGCAGTAAATAATGGAAAGTATGAATTCCTAAGCATATTTCAAAGAGCAGTGGATGACATACTTCGAGATCACATTGGAAAAATTTGTCATGTATATATCGATGATTTAATCGGAAAGTTTAGAAGATCATACAATAAACTTAAAACGACTGCCGAGGCGTGCCTTAAATGGGATTGCATCAGGTAGAGGACAGGTAAAAGGACTCCACCATTTGTTTACTTCCAACATGAGCCAAGTGTCTAAAGGAAAACTTGATGAACATCGTAAAATAGAATGAGCAAAGCAAATTAACTTACACGAGAGTAACAAACCGCCTATATTTTGCTGGTAGCCCTGGTCTGTTGGAAAGCTTTGTCAGGTCTTCCTCTAACAAACCAAAAAGCAAATCGAGTACCTCCTTGGAATCCGCACAGCCAGGAAAGAAAGACTTCCTTTTACGTGTATCACACATTGCTCCATAAAAAGTACACCGCTGAATTTCGCTCAACCAAAAACAGCCAAATCTCTCAAAAATTTACGGCGAATGAATCTGAAATTGAAAAATAAAATCGAACAAAACAACATTGATGGAATTTATTGCAACTCGCCACCGTAGTCCAAAATGTATGCATATAAGTATATATATATGATGTACCTCCTAAATAAATAAATATATATACACATATACCGCAGTGTAACGATACAAATAAATATCAGCGACCCAGTCAGTCGTTCGTATAAGTTAAGACCAAATTAGTTCTAAAAGCAAAAAAAACATGATCTGGATGGTCCACGTCAGGCCCAAAGTCAAGGCCATGGTCCAGTTCAAAGCCGCCTCAAGACCAAATTCAGGCCTAAGGCCGACCTGATAATACGACATTTAGACAAATGAATCGAAATCCTTCACCCAATATTCCTATTCCACCTCAAGATCAAAACAATTATTTTCACTCCAGTACGTCACACAATGACGGAGTTCAAGAAATTAGGTCAACACCCGAACTAGACACCCTAGTGACTTCTATCGTAATTTGCGTATTAGAAAAACAAGGCAAAAAGATAATTGAGAGTGTTCTAAATCCGAACGCACAGCGCTTTTCCGGTATGGATCAATTGAAATATCCGCAATATCAACACGACCTAGACAGTTTAGAGAAAATCTCCGATGTAATAAGGTGTTTGCTCAATATCTTAAGGGAAGCTAGCGAGTTTTCTTCCTGGTAGAAAAATGTAGACCGAGTGTTAAAAATCTACGAAAACCTTAAAGGAACTCCCAAATACTACGGAATCATTAATGTGATCCGGAACAAAATTGTGGGCCAAGCAGACGCTGCTTTAGAGGCATACAATACTCCCTTAAACTGGGAAAGCATCGCACACTTCCTAACCATGCATTACGCTGATAAGCGTGATATTGCTACGCTTGAATATCAAATGGCGAGTTTGGTTCAAGGAAATCAACATGTGCAACAATTCTATCAAGCGGTGAATTCCCAATTGACATAAATCATAAACAAGGTGTCTTGTATGGAAATAAGTTTGGAATCTATGCGACTTCTAACTAATAAATTTCTTAGAGGTCTCTAAGGTAATTTGTCCGATCTTTTGGGTATAAAAGAACCCGCGGAGTTACCTCAGGCGCGTCAATCTTGGGCAAAATGAAAATCTCACTGAAAACTATTTAACCTAGTGCCCTGATAATTCGGTTAAATATAGCGACATACATTTTTTAGATTGAATCAGTCCTCCTTACATTATTTTGAATTTAAGACGTGGACTAAGGAATTACTAAAATTCGTAGTTGTACCGGTTCTAGTAAGAATTATATAAAAGCAGACCTAGTAAATAAACCTATCCCTAATGAAAATACATTTTTATATAGCCGGCGATATAAAAATCAGTCATCATACTTACCTAAACCTATTTGGACTAAATAATATTAAGATCAAATTTTTAATTTTACCTACTCTGGACGCATTTCACGGCATTCTAGGAAATGATAGCATCAAGTCACTAGACGCCGTTATTCATGCTAAGGGTAGTTTTATCACCATTTTGAATAAAGTTAACGATGACGGCACACCTTCGCGATCGCCGCACAATTCACCAGTCGGGATATTCCCAAAAGAACCAGACTCCACTGGTGCTAAACAGTATCGTATGGTCATAGATTATCGCAAATTAAATACCATTACGATAGCCGATAGATATCCCAACCGACATAAATGAGGTAACCGCGCAATTGGAAAGAAATAAACTGTTCACTCGATTTGAAAAGCGGCTTCCACCAAATTCCTCTCAAGGAATCTGATATAGAGAAGACAGCTTTCTGAGTGTTAAGTTTACAAAACTTCCATTCGGCCTTAAAAATGCCCCCTCGATTTTTCAACGAACTCTCGACGACATTCTTCAGGAGTACATAGAAAAATCTTGTTATGTGTACATAGATGATATTATCATCTTAAGAGAAGGTGAAGGCCAACACGTCAAACACATCGAGCAAATTTTTAGTACACTCAGTAGAGCCAATATGAAAGTGCAATTGGACAAGTGTAAGTTCTTTAAATCGTAAGTTGAATTCCTCGGATTTCTTATTTCGTCCAAAGGGATTAAAACAAATATGGACAAAGTACAGACCATCTTTGATTTCCCCATCCCGAACAATTTAAAGGAACTTCGATCATTCCTGGGATAATCGGGATATTACCGTCGGTTTGTTAAAGGGTATGCGCAACTTGCGAAACCCTTAACAACCCTCTTAAGAGGGGACGGTTGACGTGTGTCCAAAAACCAATCGGCCAAAACCCCTACAAAACTCAATCAAGAAGCTCTAGACTCCTTCAATAAGTTAAAAAATTCGCTACTTTCAAAAGATGTAATTTTAGCTTACCCTGAATATAAATAGCCTTTCGATGTTACTACTGATGCTTCGAATGTTGCCAGTGGAGCTGTCTTGGAACAGGAAAAAATACCATTGACTTTCATAAGCCGGACGGAACAGAATTATGCAGCTAATGAGAACGAATTACTAGCTACTGTGTGGGCTTTAGGTGCGCTCAGAAATTACCTATACGGTCATGCCAAAGTTAGAATTTTCCCCGATCATCAACCACTGAATTTTACAACTGAGCAACAGGAATAGCAACAGCAAATTAAAAAGTGGAAAGCTATTTTAGAGGAGTACAACCACGAAATATCTTACAAACCAAGGCGAACAAACGTTGTTGCAGATGCTTTATCTAGAGTTTCATATCCACCCAATGTTAATTCGCTCTCTGTCTCTACAACTCAACATAGTGACGATAACTCAGGACATAATTTAATACCAACCGTCGAAGCTCCAATTAATGCATTCAAGAACCAAATTTTTCTTCAGACAGGTGAAGCTTCTAGCCAAACTTTTCGTATAATATGTCGCACTTACCATAGACATGTCAGTTTTTAATCAAGAGAACCTTAAAGATACCCTGAAAAGAATTCTAAATCCTTCCGTTATATATTGTATCAAAACCAAGGAGTATATTATGGGCATGATACAAACCCTATATTCTGAACATTTTGGTAGTTACAAAATCCGATTTACACAAGTTCAAGTTAAGGATGTGACTGATGAAACAGAGCAAGAGGAAATTATCATAAAAACACATAAGAGGCCCATAGGAGTGAGTGTGAAAACAAATCGAAAATTCTACAAAAATCAAAAGGATTATAAAAAAATGCACCGTGTGTAGGAAAAACAAATACGATAGGCACCCGAATAAACTTGAACCGCAGGCAACACCAATTCCTCGGTATTCTGGTCAGATTGTGCATCTAGATATTTTCCACTGAGAATAACTTCGTCTTAACCTCTGTAGATAGGTTCTCAAAATATGCGCAAGCAAGATACTCAGATCCAAAGCTGTTGAGGACGTGAGTTAAATGAGGATTGAAGCGGATTGAGTTTTTAAAAAAGCAAACGAACTTTTTTGATTGAATCGTCCTTAAGACTAAAATCTTTATTCTACTTTTCTCGCCTCGATACTCATTGTGTTCCTAACTGATTTGTTATTGTTTCGGCGACAGTAGCATGATCGACTCGTCTCCTTGGACGAATGAGTGTATGTCGTTTCCTCAGCTGGTGGTCTCCAACTCCGACATAACCCGCCTCCCCTTAGATTCATGACTCTCCTGAGTTATGATAATTTTATTTTGTAACTTATACAATTTAAAATAAACGCAAATCACAATGAGTATGGCTATACAAATTACAACTACAAAAATACAAATAAAGTATACAGTATATGATTTTCTTGAATATCTTAGTTCATTAATATGTTCAATACTCTGTATTTGTTTCAACGAAACTTCTTCGAATGATATCTGTTTTTTTTGTAAAATTTAGTATATTATTGTATGGTATGATACATTTCTCTTCGAGTAAATTTTTCATATTATGTTTCCAATTTTAAGTGTACAATTATTAAAGTTTATTAGGTAATTTCCATTTAGTTTTACTTTTCTGTCATCACATGTGCTTGTTAAATTGATATTTTTATAATTCTTTGTTACTAACAATCCATTTTCGATTTCTTCAAGCACACTTTTAGTATTCTTTGTTTTGATACAGTTCTCATAGTAGATACATAAGTTTGTCTTCTTTAATTCTTTAAGGTCTGAATTGTCTTTAAATGTGTAACTTGTTTCATTTATTTTTACAATGTGTTTATTTTCTAAAATAATTTCATTTGATTCATTATCTGTCATAGCAGTAATCAAGTATTTTGGTGTTTCGATTATTTCTTTAGGTACTTTCACAGCGAAAACAATTTAATTGTCATTATATTTTGCCGTCCCTAACTTGGTTGATCTTAATTTATCAAAATCTATGTTGTACTTTGTTATTTCTGCCTTACTAAATATACCGCTGCTCATTATTCGTAACCTACTTGAAGCGATATTAGCCTGAATATGTTCTACATTTTCCTTAATGATTCCTATCTTTAATAGAGTTTCTAAATATGTAAGTTTGGCAAAAAGTCGTTTAATATTGTCGTCTGTCTCGTTAGATTTAGCTAAAATTTGTTTTCTATCTTCGTCAATTGTTTCCTTAAGTATCATAAATGTCTTGTTAAAATGATCGTTAATTATAATTTGTTTGTCAAACTGTGTAATAATCTTTTGATTATTTATGTTAGTAATTTGTAACATGTTTCGTCTGTCGTCATCGTCCATCGTACCGTACAAGCATTTCATTCCGGTGCCTATAATATTTATAAGACCTCTTTTGTGTTTGTGGGGAATGATTGTATGCACGTTTTGCTTAAGTGATTCTAGTTGATTTACGAGAAAGTCTTTTTCCTCTTCAAATTGTAAATATGATAAGTTGTCTTCTAGTATCAGTATGATAATTTGATTTCAGTTGGGTCAATCGTATGTAAAATTATGTCGTAAGATTTTGTTATGAGTACGTTTCCTAATCTTATTTCTGCAAATCCATTGTTCGCACTGATGTGTTCTATCTAGTGTGAAGAGAACTATTAGTATTGGCCATACGACCTGAAAATTTGTAAGGGCGTTATTGGATGTACGTATGTTAGAAAGTCTTAATTTCCTATATTTTGGCTGTGCCTTATGTCTAAGTGCTTTGTAATTCTTAAGGTATCCTGTTTCTCTATTTTCCTCATACTCTTCTCTGTTTTTATTTCGCTCTAAAATAGTTTTCTCTTTCTTTGTATGGATATTTTCTTTTACTATTTCTTTATCTGCTTTACCTTCCTTTACTAATATTGGCTTAAACTTTATTGTGGAATGAATAGAGTTATTATACCATTCTACACATTTAAACATCTTTTCAAATACTGTAAGGTGCGTATTCCTTAATGGAATTGTTCTCATTTTTTCGCCTATAGTGTTATGGAATCGTTCGATATCCAAATTACCAGTGTGATTATAAGGTTTCGTAAAGTGCATTTCACTTCTTCTCTTAGAAAATCTTTTATATTTGTATTACTGAATTCGTTATCAAAAATTATCAATTTGGGTTTACCCATAATTGAGAAATATAGTCTTATTTTATTTAAGGTTAAAAGGTTTCGGTCGTATTTCGCAAATGTTTACATATTTCTGAATAAGTTCCTTGAGGTTTTTGAAATATATAACCTTTTTAAGTCCTTCGTAATTTTCGATTATACCTGCACGTCCTGTGTCATACTTATGGTATTTCGCTATTTGCTTAAAGGTTTCAGCTTTGTCTTTCATATCCCTCGCTTTATATGCACATTTGAACATTTTTATATTTTTATTATTATTATAAAGTTCAATAAGCTTCTGTTGAACTGTATTATATTCGTGCTCTGAAAGTTCTGAACAAATTCCTATCCTTCCTTTACCTTTAATAAATCTTCTGAATATGTCATCAAGTTTGTTCTGATTTATATCTTGTGAGCTTATATATATTCTTCTTTTGTTATTTATTGTTTCTATCTCCCTAGTTTTATTATAAGAAAGGATCAACTGTGTGTAAAACCTGTTTACAACTGTATCTAAGATTCCGAAATGATCATGTTGTTCCTCTATCTGAGAGTGTATGGTATATTACTAGCATAGCATATGGTCCGTAAGTAGGAACTTGAGTTTCTCGAAAGCGTTTATATAATCTGGGTCTTTCGTATTGATTTTTGCATTCTTTTTAAAATATTTTGTTAAAGGTTGGGCTATTTTTGCATAGTCCTTGATAAACTTTCTATAACAGCCCGTTATTTCTAAGAATGATTTTATCTGTTTTCAAACGAATTATCACTTTCCTTGATGTTTTAATAGTTGATTCATAAACATGTATTGTATTATAGATATACGATTATTTTCACATTTAAGTATCAAAAGCACGACCAAATTACGGAAACTAATAAAACTCCCGGAATTTTTTGCAACGGCAAATGTTACCAAATCCTTTTTGTGCTGTGGATTTTTGTTTTTGGATTGGGATTAATTTAGCGTGTTAGCATCTAATAACGGTACGGGAAGGAAATGTAAACATAAAGGCATGCATTTGGCCATGTTTCCTGATGGGCTATATACTAACAAGACCCAACAAATAAGGCAATCATGCAAGCTGATGAATATTATTGGGTATTGAAACCAATTTTGTCATCAATTCTTTTATTGGCATCGACCATGATTGTTCAATATTCGGGTTAACATTAACTACATACATAGGTACATAGGAATGGGGTGAACAAAATGAATATAACTGGTATAGTCAAATCACATAGTAAGGAGTTATTCGCAGTTTGGAAATCAAGTCACTTTAGTTTCAGTCTGACAGTGCAATGGCGGATATATTTCAAGTGAAAGGACAAAATATAACCGTGAATGACCCGTATATGTTTAAACCAAAACCACAGTCTAGAAAAATGTTCAGCACTAATTGGTTTCAGCAAAAGAATTATGAACATGAGATTGCAAATCATTACCGTGATTACATGCAACGAAAGATTCGTCGCACTCGCAAAAGCTGCTTCAGACCCAAAAAAGTGTTATTTGAAAAACAAATTTGTGATGACCGTGATCTTCTGCCAACAAAAAGAATTGATTTTCCACAGTAAGCATTTTGTTTTTCTATTTAAAGTTTTTCATTTAGTTTTTGAACGAGTCAATGAATTAATCACAAACATTTTTTTTTTGAAAATTAAAGTTACTTTGTTTGTTAGTTAGTGATTTATGTCAGCCCTTTATCAGCGTCACTGCTATATTAAAATTTACAGATCGTACTTGATTACATTTTTGTACGAAACATGGAATGTGTCTGCCCCAAAACAATGTGTAGACTGTGTATATTAATTTACTCCATGTTTTCGCACCGTGAACACTGTGCACATTGTACCTGGCTGATGATGAGCATTCGTAGTGTCCAAAATCTGTAAGTATCACTGGTAATACATGTTAGAATATGATCACCAATCAAAGTCAAAGAGATAACAGATCATGTGTTTTAATAAGAATTCACTGAAAGCACTTATAATCCGATAACCAAAACATCTCGACTCCAACTATTACATGGAAGATATCCCTATATCAAGTTGATTATATACTGTTCAAAATTAAACATTTGATAAAAAATGTACTTATTTCTCTGCTCGTGATTTATCTGTAGCACATGAAATACTTCTAAAATGCTCTTACCAGCTCATTACTTCCCACTCACACGATCAGGTTCTTCCGCTCCCCTTAAGGGATTTGAAATTTTATTGTGAACAAAAATTATTTTTGCATTTTGGGATTACAACTAGAATTCAAATTGAGGCTTAGGGTGTTGGCTCAACAATAGGGCCAATAGGTAATTTTCCATCTCAATACCTAAGGGTATTCATAACCCCTATATCGAATAACATACACCTTCAAACGTCAGCTTCATATGCCCCATCCACAAGAAAGGTAATCTTATCTCCTGCAGGAATTAAGAGGCGCATAAAGATCAATTGACCAAAGGACGTTTCACGTTTAACAAAATCTTCTTTAATTATACGTCTTGTCGGACAAAAAGCTCTAAAGCTACTGCCTGCCTTCATGATCTTGTCCTCATGAAAGGGATGTAGACGCACATCAACGCGCTGACTCTACGCACACACCATCGTATATTGTTTGGATGGACCGCTAGTTCTATTTTCCAACAAACGCATTCTGTACAGCCCAGATATAAACGACCAAGGTAGCTTTTACACATGCAACTTTTTACTCACGATTTTCTGCAATTCTCTTTTGTGATCGCAAGCCACTTTTACACGTAGAAATCAACTGAGTTGCAATTCCATATGCATACTACATACAAACACTGAGAAGGCAAGAAAGCAAATGAAAAGAGATAAAAGGGAATATGAAGGATCAATCGCAATTCTCGAGCACACTCAACTCGGACTACTCCTTGCACGTTTTACGTACTTTCCTACAAGATTGGATTGGCTAACTTATATTTATGGGCATACAGTAACGCCCGGTTAATTTCCTTTTAATAAAATTCACCTGAAGTGCACACAAATATATGACTGCAAATCACCAAATGATTATTGACTTATTTTTTTTCTTTTCAGATCAATACTACCAAAGCAGCAAAGGGAAAATTGTAAATTGCCTCTTTTAGAAAATATTTACAACCATACATTATAGCGTGTGGTTGCTGCCGATAGTCTATGTGAACTCAAACTTCTAACAAAGCGCCACTGTCGAGTTAATAAACCAAAAACTATTTCTTCGTCCGTTTGGAATACGATTTCTTCTTTTGGGAATAAAGACTATAGAACATCGTGTGGTAGAAAAAGAGAAAAACGTTATAATTTAGGTCACACAGGACCAGACGTTGTTGATAAACTTTTCCTTGAAAACATTTTTCTGTATAAGAATACAAAAACCAGAGAAAGTAAAGTCTATGAAAAGAGTACGTCAATAGTCGAGTTTTCTGGGGAGACGATCAATGAAGACAAGGACAATTATTTCCTTCAATTGGCTTCAGAATGCTACCATGAAGGGTTTCTCACTCACATAAAGTACTTAGAATCGATTGGCAAACGTAATGCGATAAATAATC